>CM059192.1:20362746-20515616 GCA_030323885.1 Branchipolynoe longqiensis | reverse complement strand
AATGTTTGTTCTGAGGTTGATGTACACACATACACATGTACACACATACACATGTACACATGTACACATGTATACATGTATACATGTACACATGTACGCATGTACAAATGTACACATGTACAAATGTACACACATACACACATACATATGTACACACATACACATCTACCCATGTACAATCAATCAATAGTTCCGTCCTCTAGTCGAGGGTTGTATGCAATGGTTTTCCACTTGTCCCGATGGTGTGCTGTTCTGATAGACTGTGAATAATTCAAGCCTGTCCACTGTGAAATATTTGTAAACCATGATGTTCTTGGTCTCCCTCGCCCTTTGCTGCCATTCACCTTCCCTTCCAACAATGTACGGTATATCGAACTCTGACAAATGATGTGGCCAAAATAAGTAAGTTTCTTTGTCTGTATAGTGGCAAACAAGCATTTCGTATTTTTAATTTTTCTGAGAACTTCTTTGTTGGTGATCTTCTTTGTCCATCATCCTTCGATATGTCCACATGTACACCTATGCATATATACACACACATAGTCAGACGGTGATTGAATTACGAGGAAGCTAGCCCCAGAATAGCAAGAAGTGTGAATTCGAATCCTTCCCTAGGCACTATGTTCCCTGGTTGCATCACCCCCATGCCATATATATATATATAAGCATTTGTTGCCACATAGAAGGGAATACTCTATCAATTTGACATAACATGTTAGTTGTTACTGCAGAAACCTATGTTGTCAGAGTTTTGATGTGCTTGCCAAACTTAATTTGACATGTTTGCACTTCAAACATCTCAAAGGTTAGCCATTTAAATTAAAAGGTATTTCAAACTACAGTAAGGGAGATTATATCTATCATTTATATATCAACCTAATATATTTATATCAGAAAATGACAGAAATTCGAAATTCGAAACCATCGGACTATGCAACTTTAATTTGATTTAGCATACCCTTCTAAAGTTATAATGCTACAACAGATACTTAAAAAGTGCAACAGGTTCTAAGTTGAATCATGTAGATTCAAATCTGGATGAGTGATTTGCTTTTGAAAATTTGATGTTTTTAATCAGACTACAACTTTTGGCTTTGCAAAGTGCGATGATCTTGGGTTTCTGCTCTACACCACTACCTGTATGCATGTGTCGCAGTGTGCAGTGTGCAGTGTGCAGTTTGCAGTGTGCAGTGTCTTCTATATATATACCGTCCTGATATGACCTTAGATGTTGCTAGGACGTAAAACAACAACAAACAAACAAACAAACAAACAAACAAACAACAATCTATATAGTATAGTTATACGAGTCTTACCTTGGTACAGATGATGGATAACTGTTGTTTTACCGAGGTATAAGCCTCGGATAGATGTGGGCTAGGGAGAGGTAAGCACGTCCGGTACCAGCAATCTTAACCTACTTATTGAGGATAAAAATGACTTTCAAACAATGGATACTATTACTTTACCGAAAGGTACACCAACGGAATAGATGTGGCAGGGTGTGGCGGGAGGGCCCTAGCCCACATCTATCCAAGGCTTATACCTCGGTAAAACAACAGTTATCCATCATCTGTACCAAGGTAAGACTCGTATAACTATACTATTTTACCTCGGTAAACAGCCTCAGGCTAGCCTCAGGCTAGGGAGACCTTTACATAATTCATTTTTATCCTTAATATCATTCTTTCTTATTATTATAACATTCTAAATTTTTGTTCTCACCTATTCTTGTTAGTTGGCGAGAAGACGCTTTGCAACGCCGGTAGGCTTTTCTAGTCGTTTATTATAATGTTTTGCAAACGACTTAGCCGTCTTCCAGCCTGCATGCGCTAGTATTCTTTTCACAGAAATACCAAGCACCCGTGCCTTGGAGACCATGGCTCCTCTAGTTGAGTGGGAAGAGTATTTACTCGTATCCACTCCAGCCAATTTCAACACCGTAATTGTCCATCTGGCAAGTGTGTCTCGTGAAATCGCCTTATGTGGCTTTATAAAGCTCACTAATAGTTGTTGTGATGCACGTAAATCCTTTGTCTTGTATATATAAGCCCGTATGGCCGACACAACACATAATTTCCGATCATTCGGAAAACAGTCTAAGTGAACCGTTGATAAAGGGTCACCTAACGTGTTCGATTTAAGCAATTTTTCTAAATCAAACGTAGCTTGTTGCTTGTCTATTTCTAATCCAGTTAAGGATAAAGCAACAATCGTCTGTCCTCTGTGTCCGGTTACTAACAATAACAGGACCGCGACCTTAAAACCTAACTGTTTTATATCTAACCACGAGTTGTGAGGCCAAGCCTGAAACAACTTAAATACTATAGAAACATCCCAAAACCGACTATACTTTGGTTTTGGAGGATTCCTTTGATAAATTGAACGAAGTAAATAACAAATAACATAATGTTTTCCAACTGTTTCGCCATCAATTCTAGGTAATATAATTGATAACGCACACCTCGCCGCATTAATCGATCCAAAGGAAAGTCCTTCATCCTCTAGAGAACGAAGAAACCGAGCTACTTGTGAAATCTTTGGATTTGTTGGCTTAACTTTCATTAACAAACAATGTACACCCCATTTCTTTAAATAGGTTGTATACATTTTGACAGTTCCTGGCCTCCAGGCATCCGATACTATCCTATCCTCAGTAATTCTGTCCAATCCAAATTGCTGTAGCTGCTTCCTTAGAAAAGGAATGCCAATAGGGGCGTCGTTGACACGTCGCCGTGAACCACTAGCGGTCCGTGGTGCGTCAGATTCCCGAGTTTTCTTGGGAATCGTATACGATCTTTTGCCAGTTGTGAAACTGCTGGCAGCCAAGGTTGCGTGTCCCAATCGGGCACCACCAGTATCGCATGTGTCCCTTCCAAGCCGATTTTTCTCACTACTCGGCTGATAATGCTAAATGGTGGGAAAATATAAAAATAATTATTTTCCCAGGTAATAGCAAACGCATCTACTTTCCAAGCATCCGGTTCAGGATGCCAAGAAACATAACAGGGTAACTTGTTATTATTTCGTGATGCAAATAAGTCAACTTCAGGTGTACCCCATTTTTCACAAACGAAGTTAAACAAAGGTGTAGAGAGAGACCACTCTAAATGGTCATGGAAATTTCTACTTTTATAATCTGCAAGTGTATTTTGTGACCCTGGAATATGCGCTACAGTCAGCCAGACTTGTTGAGCCTGTGCCCAGTTCCAAATCAGTTTAGATAACTGATTGCAAGACTTTGATTTGGTTCCACCCATGTTACGAATATATGCCATGGCAGTAGTATTATCAGTTAGTATTCTAACCTGTGATTTATTTATCTTTACTAAACTACGTAAGCCCAGATAAATAGCACGCAATTCTAGTGCATTAATATAGTCTGATTTTTCATCATCAAGCCATCTACCTCCTGTTGTGACCCCATCTCGATGAGCTCCCCAACCTTCTAACGAAGCATCAGTAGTAATTACTGTATTAGGTTCCGCCATGCGGATTGGATTTGGTGAACTTGCTATATGTTGCATCCACCATCCAATATCCTGTAACCCTTCTTGCGAAATAAACATCTTTCGCTCAAAATTGCCTTTAGTTCGTGTTAACGCTAAATTTTTATCTATTTCTAGCGACTTAATATGGGCCTTCCCATATAACACAGCAGGTGCATATGATGTCATTATGCCAATAAGAACAGCAACCTGTCTAATTTTTGGCTTTGATAACTTAATAAGCTGAGTCGCTGTAGTCATAAACTTAATTAGTTTTTGTTCTGTTATCGACACTGTAAGGGACTGTGTATCCAGAATAAACCCTAAACATTTGAGTTGTTTTGTTGGTTTAAACACTGACTTTTGTTGATGTACATAAAACCCCAATTTAGTGAGTAATGCACATAAATCCAAAACTGCATTCACACAACCAATTTGTGTTGATGCTATAATAAAAGAATCATCTATGTATGGAAACATTATGTGACCCTTCCTCGCCATTACCGAGAAAACAGGTTTAAGCAATTTAGTAAATAAACGTGGCGCACAAGCTAAGCCATTCGGCATGCAGGTAAACTCATAGAGTTGGTTATCCCAAATAAATCGAAGAAATTTTCGGTATTGTTCCATTATGGGAAGCGTATAATATGCATCCTGTAAATCAACACTAGCCATCCACGCATCTGGTGTAATCAGATCTCGTGCCGTATCTAGAGAGAACATTTTAAAATGTCGATATTCCACCCTTTTATTAAGGATTGTTAAATCCAGGATCATTCGAACATCACCATTAGGCTTCGGTCTCGAGAAAATGTTTGAAATAAACTGTCCTGAACAGTGTGTCACTTTTTGTATAATTCCTTTCTCAAAGAATTTATGTACCTGTTTAGTTAGTGCGTCTCGTTCAACTGGTTGAATGTTATATGGAAAAGGTATTATACTTTGTACAGGAATTTGTGTAAAGGGAATTTGAACACCCCTAACTATTTCTATAATTTCTTGGTCACTAGTAATTTTGTGCCACTCAGAAATATGATTACTAATATTACCAGCCACAAAGTTGCTTACAGTTTGTGTGTTTTTAGAGGCTTCAGGGACTTGTAAAGTTTGTGTTTGGACCTCTACTTGGACCCGCCCCTGGGGAAAGGTCTCGACGAGTTGAACCCTCGGCCTATTGGCCGTGCGGTGTTGTCGGTCCAGCCTGGGCGAGCGCCCCGGCCCCGAAACCCTTGACCGAAGTTTGAACTCGGTCTGGTTCCTCTGGTGAACCGTCGTGGACGAAAATCCCCTCGTGACTTTTTGAAACGAGGAACTTCCTGTTTCTTCTTGCCATCCATGTTTTTGCCACTCTTGGCTGCAGTCTCTACCTCTTTATAGAGGTATTGTAGTTGACCGCCAAACATCTTGGTATTATCTAAAGGTTTCCCTTTAATCGGCTCTGGAGCAAGATAGAGCGTAAACTCCTTCCCCTCATTATCGGTAACCTTCTTAGAGCGAGCCACTTCTTTGCCAGCATCTGTGCAAACTGACTTGAAGACATTTTCATATCTTCGAAACGACAGGTAATTACCTGCCGCCGCTAGCACTGCAATGCCTTTGTCCATTGTCTTAGCCAAAGACGAGAACTTATTTTCACTCTGCATCCTATTAGCCACAGGAACAATAGCTGTTAGGGTAGCCAACACTGCCTTATGCACTGTGTGCAACACATCCTCAAACTTCTTACGGTCATCCGTCATATTGACATCCCGATCCATTTCTTTAATGATGGAGTTGGGAACACCCTTTATGCCTGTTAACTCATCTCCTAACTTGGAGATAACCTCCGCCGGTTTGAACGTGCGAAAATGACCATTCACGGTCTCGCGCATAAGCGTAGTGGTTTTAACCCGCTTAGCCTTTGGCTTCTCCACCTTCTTAGCCACTTTAGTGCCAATGTCCGCATAGACACCTTCATATATGGTGTCTGAGTCTGATTCCGTAGAAGTAGACTCAGTGGACGAATCAGAAGAAGAATATTTCCTCTTCCTCTTCTTCTTTTTGGACTTAGTCTTCCGCTTTTTGCGAAAACCAGTCTCTGCCCGCTCCTTGGTGAATTCATCACCCGAAGAAATCACCTGTTTCTTCTTCTTCCTCCGTTTAGGAGAAGGAGGAGGAGGAGCCTTAAGCTCCACCGCCGAGTCTGTGTCCAAGAAATCCTCAAACGAATCCTCTTGGACACTCGGCCTACGCCGCTTCCGAGACACAGGCGATTTGGCAGTCAAGATGTGGCTTTCCAATCTTGCAAAGCGAGCCTCCCAATCTGGAGGCGCAGGCACATCAGGCACTGCGTCCTCGTCCGGGTCGGAGAGGATATGCGCCCGGGGCTGTGTCGACGGCCCTGCCGACAACACAGGTGAGGAGTCGTACTCCTCGTCCACTCCACTCGGAACACGCCCCTCGGCTGCTGCTGCACCGCGCTTACTCCGCTTCGTGGCCATCGGGAGCTGAAACAAAAATTTTTGGTCAGTCCCGGTATATATATATGTCACAATATGGTTGTTTCAAACTCATTTGGACATCTATTGGTGTTAAAGAACGTGTTTATACCGTTATAACACAGGCGTAATAAGCTAAATTTGTGCGTGGGTTGTGGGTCAAGCCCAAACCTTACGCGGGGTCGGGACCAGTGTATCGGCCCGCCCATCCCTCTGTTCCGCACACTTCTCCCACCTGTGACTACTACGTCAACAAGTTGGAGAAAATGCTACGAAACTCGGAGAAACGCCTGAAAAAGTTTTGTCTAGGGGAGTCTATAAAAGAAACCCAGGAGCATCTCCAACATTACTCTCTATTAGAGTACGAGAGAATTTCCACATGAGATAGGGCGAAACCCACATCTCTACCCATAGTCACACGGTGACCCGGGTGTTGACATAACCGCTAATGACCGGTTTGGTTCCTTCGCGAAACCCACTCGAGTGTTCTATCCTTGGTTGTTTATAACCAAATAACTCGTCCAAATTGGACCAACGAAAGTCTAAACTTTCCATATTGATGCTCTAATGCATCATAATTAAGCTAACCACAGTTTTTATTATACTTACTGCGTATTTGCTTGTATGTAGACTAATTTTGCCGGAGCAACCCAACGACACGTTATCCAGTCGTGAGTTGTATATGCTAATTGCTGGTACCGGACGTGCTTACCTCTCCCTAGCCTGAGGCTAGCCTGAGGCTGTTTACCGAGGTAAAATATATATATATAAACCTCAATAACCGACCACCTCCACACATCGACCACCTCTCTATATCGATCACTTTATTTATTTGCGTCCCAAACAATTGCCCATACAATACCAATATTACCATTGTAACAATAAAAAAACCTCCCTAAACCGACCACCTCCCTACATGGACCATTTAAAGTCGGTCCCATTGTCGGTCGATTTAGAGAGGTTTTACTGCAGATAGAAATAGAGAGAGGGAGCTGGTTTAAGGTCGGGTCACGTGATTAAGGAACTACCAGGAAGGCGAGCCATAGCGAGTCTTTATCTCCAGTTCCGGTGCACGGGGTCAGGGGGTCACTCGCTTTTAGTGGCAGTGCATCGCCGGTTTGATCAGAGAGACTACTATAATATAAGCAGTCTCTTTGGTCGCTTAAGTACTGGGGAGTGTCTAGATACAAAAGACCAGAAGATAGCTGCATCAGTCTTTCAAAGCCAGTCGAATAAATAAATCAATTGCGTGGTCAAAGTCGCCCAGTTCACAAGCACAAGAGCAGATGTTACACTATCTTACACTGGCTCTGGCTCTCCCCCCTCCCCCCCCCCCGCCTCCTCTCCATTCACTCCCTCCTCCCTCACTCCCTCCCTCCCTCTTCCTCCTCACCCCGCTCTCAAACACATTGGAACCCTCTCACCCCCTCCCTCCATCTCCCCCTCCTCCCCTCCCTCCCTGCCTCCCTTCCACCTGATATGACCTTAGATGTTGCCAGGACGTAAACTCCCAACAACCAACCTGTTGTGACAATATGCAGTCAAAATTGCATAACCCAATGGAAGTAATATTTTCAAAATAAAAACACTAACCTAAATCTGATCCTACATATTGCCCTTTTTGTTGTTGTACATTAGTTCTTTAAGCAGGGGAAATTTCAATCGCGGACGATTGGTTTTCCTCATTCCACTGCTCCTTGCCCTATCCTAATAATGTCGAGTGCTTGGCTAGGAAGCGGCAGGTATCAATTTTTAAGTAAAGTTTGACTCGACCAGGATTCGAACCCATGATCCCATGATTTACCAACACGGGAGACGGATGCTCTAACTCATTCGGCCATCCCGTCTGCCTTAGATACCAGTGACCTAATTAGCTATTTATCACAGCTTGGTGCTCCTGCACAATAACTATACTTTAAAATTGGTGAAAAACAAATCTAGCATTTCAGTATGCAAGCAAAAAATAATCCTACAATACATATCTTCAGTTCAAATATCAACAAAGTCAATCTTTTAAAATAAAAGTTACTTGAAGGTAAAGTAAAGTAGATTATTGTGATCAATTTGATATATTTATGTAAAAAATATGGCAGACATTCAAAACCACTGGATTATGCAACATTAAAGCTGCATAGGCTGATGAAATCATCTCATCTTCACAACCAAAAACACTTACTTAGATGTAATCCTCCCTATCCAAGTTAGAAACTATTACACACGTGAAACATTTGTTGCTGCATATACCTTAGAAGGGAACCCTAAGTAAATTTTAATTTAATAGATTCTGTTACTGCTGAAGCCAGTAGCATTCAGCTTTTCGGTGTGCACTCCAAAAATAATTTGACATGTTTTCATTTGAAATATCTCCAAAGTTAGCAATTGAAGAGTTCAGGCGCAAAACCACGTAAACGCCAATCCACAAATGGAGATAAACATTGGAATTGAATCCATATACATTACATTTTTTTAATTAATTCCCTTTTGTTCATTGCTCCATAACCATTTGACTTGACTTCTGGGTTGTTTGCAACCTGACGAATGTTACCGGTTGCAGAACTGCAACATTATAGAGAGGCTCCGATAAATCGGCCCACTCTTTGGTTGAAGAATAATCGTCAGGTGGGACGGTTGTAGAAGCTGGGGGATGTCTTTAATAAAAAGTGGAATCAGTGAGAATTGAAATTATTTTGAGGAACAAATCTTTTATTTAAATTAGATTTTTTTTGGATTGGCGCTTACATGGTTTTGCACATGAACTCTTCAATTTAACATCACAGTTATTTCAAACTAAACTAAAGTAGTCTACAAGCAAAAATTGTCACTTGCCCACCGGACAAGTTTGATATAATTTTCACTTGTCCGTCTGATTTTTCACTTATCGCGGAAAAGCGGACAACCTCTTATTTCGAACGCTGCTAATATAGTTATCTAAAGCATGATATAAACTCAAGACCATCAGATTATGCAATTTTAAATATCACTTACAATACCACAGAGACTCATCCGCTTGCCTCTCACACTCTCAACATTCTCTTTACTTTTCTCGCTCAGTCACACAATCTATTGTTTTCTCGTTCTTACGTGCTATCTCGTTCATTTCCGCTTGTGCCCTCCCGTTCTCTCCTTCTCGTTCACACTATCTTGCTCTCTCTCTCTCTTTCTGTCTCTCGAGGCTACTCTCGGTTGGTGCTGCTTTCGTCAGCTGGTGAGTCATCATCCACGAGGAGGGAGGGGGCGGCGGGGGGGAGGGAGGAAATGGGGCGAGCTGCAGGGGGGATGGGGGGGTGGCAGAAAGGAAAGGGAGGGTGTGGGAGTGGGGTGGGATGGGTTGGGAGGGATGGGGAGGGAGGGGAGGGATTGGGAGGGGAGGAAGGGGGGAGAGGGGAGAGAGGGAGTGGGGTGGGGTGGGGATGGAGGGGAAGGGAGCGGAGTGAAGTGAGGGAGTGGGGGTATGGGGGGAAGGAGTGGGGGTTGGGGGGTAGTCAGGAGGAAGGGGACAGAGAGGAGAGGAGGGGGAGAGGGGAATAGTGGAGGAAGAGGGGAGGGAGTGGGGAGGGATAGGGGAAAGGGAGAGGTGAGGAATAGGGAGGGAGAGGGGAGGGAGAGGGGAGGGAAGGGAGGGATAGGGGGGGGGAGAGGGAGAGGGAGGGAGTGGGGAATGAGAAGGAGCAGTGGGAGTGAGTGAGTGAGTGGGGAGTGAGGGAGTGGGAACGAGAAGGGGATTTGGAGGGAGATGGGAGGAAGTGGGGAAGGATGTGGAGGCAGGTAGGAGAAAAGGATGAGTGGGGGTGAGGTGGGAGGAGTGGGGAAGGACGAGGAGGCAGGAAGTGGGGAGGGGGTAAGAAGGAAATGGGTGAGGAGTGAGTGGGGAAATAGTAGTTGAGAGTTAGTGGGGAGGGAGAGGGAGGGAGGAGGGGAGGGCGAGGGGAGGGAGTGCGGAGGGAGGGGAGGGGGAGGGGAGGGAGTGGGGTGGAGTAGGGATGAGGGATGAGGGATGAGGGAGGCGGTAGGGAGGAGGGAGGGAGCAGGTAGGGAGGAGGGAGGGAGGAGGTAGGGAGGAGGGAGGGAGGAGGGAGGGAAGAGGGAGGGAGGGAAGAGGGAGGGAGGGAGGAGGGAGGGGGGGGGGAGGGAAGGAGGGGCAGTCAGTAGCAGTAGCCGACATCCTAGTTACCACTAAATCAAGGCGGGACAAGACGGATCACCAGTTGTACGGTAATGGAGTTCAGCACCCCCCCCCCCTCAGCCCTCCCACACCCTGGAGGAGGTCAGGGTGAGGGGTTGAGGTCAGGGTCGGAGTGCGTCCAGTGCAGACGGACGGGCAATGTACACGTATCGAATCAGCCATGTCCCCCTCTTCCTAATTAATCACCGATCAGCCACGCGAAACCCAAAGCTTTTAGAAAATATTTGTTTGCATGTTTGGGACCTGATAGTTGTTCAATCCTCTAGTAATAATTACAACCCTATTGAGCATCAGAATTAAATATATAAATATATATATATGTGAGAAAATAAAGCTGGCCTATTCATGATAGTCAAAAGTGTTACCGACTCATATTCATGTGTGAATAGAAACCCATCGATGATTCCTTGGTGGGAGGGGCGCTGTGCTATAAATAGCGACAGCCCCCACATTGGCAGGGATGGAGCGTGCACCGGGGCTATTTTTAGCATCAGGTTCACCCGGCCTTGGATCCCGACGGCGATAACTACCCCACCTGGCGGCACCCCCAGGCGCGTCAAAGTAAATCCCACGGGGGGGACGTCTCCCACACCGGCCCCACGTCACCAGCAGCTCACCGAGCAGCTCACGGGCCCCGCGTCACCAGCAGCTCACCGACCCGGGGCCACGTCACCAGCAGCTCACCGACCCGGGGCCACGTCACCAGCAGCTCACCGACCCGGGGCCACGTCACCAGCAGCTCACCGACCTGGGGCCACGTCACCAGCAGCTCACCGACCCGGGGCCACGTCACCAGTAGCTCGCCGAACAGCTCATGGGTCCCACGTCATCAGCAGCTCACCAAGCAGCTCATGGGCCCCCACGTCACCAACAGCTCGCCGAGCAGCTCACGGGCCCACGTTATCAGCAGCTCACCGAGCAGCTCACGCATCCCACGTCACCAGCAGCTCACCGAGCAGCTCACGGGCCCCACGTCACCAGTGTGATTTGTTAGTGCAAGCAACCCTCAAAGGTAATCTCACCGACATCTCGTGCCGTGAGAACCCTTGAGAGTGTGTGTAGTCCTGTTGTAGACAGGTTTGATTGCGCGCCGGGTGGGTTAATTCACCGTCTACGCCGCTATCAGTCATCGGGTGGGGTCTTACTATATAAGTGGCACTGCACATATGTCTCTGTTTGCTGGTGCTTTACGTTCTAGCAACAGCTAAAGTCATATCTTGTGTATTATTTAGCATATCCATATGCTAAGGTAGAAGGAAGGGATGTAATTAATACTGCTATTATAAGTTGGTTGGTACTACCGCTACTACAGTTACTAGTATACTACCGCTACTACCATTACTACTGCTACTACAGTTACTACCCTACTAGTACTACCATTACTACCATTACCACCACTACTACCATTATTATTGCTACTACCACTATTACCACTACTACCGCTACTACCGTCACTACCGCTGCTACCATTACTACCATTACCACCATTACTACCATTACTACTGCTACTACTGCTACTACCATTACTACCGCTACTACAGTTACTACCCTACTAGTACTGCCATTTCTACCAGTACTACCACTACTACCATTATTATCGCTACTACCACTACTACCATTATTACCACTACTACCACTACTACAGTCACTACCGCTACTACCATTACTACCACTACTATCACTATTAATACTAACATTACTACTGCTACTACCACTATCATTAATACTGCTAATACTGCTACTAGCTACTACTGTAACTTTGCTACTACCGTTACTACTGTTACTACCACTACTACCACTACTGACCGCTACTACCATTACTATCCTACTACCATGACTATGGTTATATAGTGGTCTGCACTGACCTCTCAGGCAAGTAACCACATAGACAGGTAGGCGTGGGGAGTGTGTTGATATCAGGGAGCCTAGGTGGTGTAATGGTTAGCACACTGGCCCGAATGCAAAGAGATGTGGGTTCGAGTTCCGCTCTAGGCGCAATATTTCCAATTTTCATCACCCCCACGACACTGGTTGCCGTGACCAGGATCCTGTACAAGCTTTGCGCTGTATGGTTGTTGAACCTACCCTGTGTATGTATGTGTTAGTGCATTGCCTGTATGTATGTAATTGTAAGCATTACAAGACTTACAATTCCAGGGGGACGAGTGTAGTGGTCTGCACTGACCTCTCAGGCAAGTAACCACATAGACAGGTAGGCGTGGGGAGTGTGTTGATATCAGGGAGCCTAGGTGGTGTAATGGTTAGCACACTGGCCCGGAATGCAAAGAGATGTGGGTTCGAGTCCCGCTCTAGGCACAGTATTTCCCATTTTCATCACCCCCATGACAGTTACTACAGTTACTACCACCATTACTACCATTAGTACCACTACTACCACCAAAACCATTATTACTGCTACTACAACTACTACCACTACTACCATTATTACCACTATTACCACTAATGCCGCTACTACCAATACTAGTCCATTACTGCCATTACTACCACTATTACCACTACTACCATTATTACCACTACTAATGCTACTACCACTACTACCATTATTACCGCTACTACCACTACTACCATTATTACTGCTACTACCGCTACTATCACTACTACTGTTACTATGCTACTACTGTTACTACCACTGACCACTACTACCATTACTATTCTACTACCATGACTACGGCTACTACAGTTACTACCACCATTACTACCATCACTACCACTACTACCACCAATACCATTATTACTGCTACTACTGCTACTACCACTACTACCATTATTACCACTATCACCACTAATACCGCTACTACCAATACTAGTCCATTACTACCATTACTACCACTATTACCACTACTACCATTATTACCACTACTAATGATACTACCACTACTACCATTATTATGGCTACTACTGCTACTACCACTACTACCATTATTACCGCTACTACCACTACTACCATTATTACTGCTACTACTGCTACTACCACTACTACTGTTACTATGCTACTACTGCTACTACCACTACTACCATTATTATGGCTACTACTGCTACTACCACTACTACCATTATTACTGCTACTACCACTACTTCCATTATTACTGCTACTACCACTAATACCACTACTACCATTATTATCACTACTACCATTATTACTGCTACTGTCACTACTACTTTTACTATGCTACTACTGTTACTACCACTACTACCATTATTACGGCTACTACTGCTACTACCACTACTACCATTAATACCACTACTACCACTACTTCCATTATTTTTGCTACTACCACTAATACCACTACTACCATTATCATCACTACTACCGCTACTACCACTACTAACATTATTACTGCTACTACTGATACTACCGTTACTATGCTACTACCGTTACTACCACTAATACCACTCCTACTGCTACTACTATTACTACCACTACTACCATTACTATGGTTACTACCATTACTACCACTACTACCACTACTACCACTACTACCACTACTAGTACTACTGTTACTATGCTACTACTGTCACTACCATTACTACCACTACTACCATTACTATCATTACTACTGCTACTACCGCTACTGCCTGGTACTGCCATTACTACCATTACTACCATTACTACCACTACTACCACTACTACCACTACTACCGTTACTACCACTACTACCACTACTACTCCTCCTACCACCACTACAACTACTACCATTACTACCGCTACTACTGCTCTTACCACTCCTACAACTACTACCACTACTACTGGTATACTACCATTACTACCACCATTAATTGCTACTACTACTACTGCTACTACTGGTACTTGCTATTACCACTACTACGGCTACGGCAGAAAACCTTTGGAGTGTACACTTTTTCTACAACTTAAAAGTTCCTTCGAAAAGTATCTGCTACATGCTGTGACTCAGATACAAGCGAAACCCTACTGTGATAACCAGACAGGTGCCACGCATACAGTCTGCATTACCCCCCACTCCTGGACACACTGGGCCCCCCCCCCCCCCCGACCCCCCCCCCCCGCCCCACATAGCCCCACCCACCGCCTCCCCATCCCTTCTCCCTCCTCTCCCCATCTCCTTCACCCGACCTCCTCACACCTTCCACTCCCCTTGTCATTCCCTCCGCATCATTCTTCTTCCGTCCCCTCCCCTGCCCTCCCCTGCCCTCCGTTCCCCCTACTCTCCCCTTCCCCCTACCCTCTCCGCACCTTCGACTACCCCTCCTCGTGTCCCTGCTTCTGTCCGCCTCATCTTCGTCCCCTCCCCTCGCCCCCCAACCCCCTCCATGTTCCTCTTTTTACCCGCCCACACCATTCCCCTCCAACCACCATCCCCTCTCCCTCCTCTCTTCTGCCTTCTCTATCCTTCGCTCCTCCCTCCCAATCATCTTTCCCTCCCACTCCTCTTTCCGTCCAACTCCTCACTCCCTTCCCCCCTCTGTTTTGCCTTCTCTACTCCTTCCTTCTCCCTCCCATTCCTCTATCCTTCCCACTCCCCTCCACCTCCCACTTCTCTCCCTTCTGTACTCCGTCCCCTTCCCACTCCAACCTCCCCCTCATCTCCACTCTCTACTTTCTCTCTATCCCCTCTCTACTCCCTCAAACTCCCCTTCTCCTCTCTTCCCTCTACTCCCTCCCCTATCCGTCCCTCCCTCTCCCTCCATCTCCTCTCCACCCCATCTCTACTTCCTCACACTCCCACTCTCCCCTGCTCCCTCTACTCCCTCACTACCCCTCCCTCCCCTCTCCCACTCCGCCGCGTCCTCCCCTCCACCACCCGCTCGCCCTACTCTCCTCCACTACTGCCCCCAACTCTCCCTCCTTTCCCCCTTCCCCATACACAGAAAACCCTGTTCTCACCCTGCCCCTCCAGTCTGAGTGCCTCTGACCCCTCATCCCCTCCCCCAACCCCCCTCCCAATCCGCCGCGTCCTCCCCCATCTCCACCCACCTCACCATCCTACTCTCCTCCACTATTGCCCCCACTACCCCCCCCTCCCCCCCTTCCCCATACCCAGAACCCTGTACCCACCCTTCCCCTGCAGTCCGAGTGCCTCTGAGCCCCTCCTCCCCTCGCTCACAACCCCCCCCCCCTCCCCTACTCTCGCCCTCTACTGCCCAACTCCGCCCTCCTCCCCCACTTCCCCATACCCAGAAACCTCATTTCCCACCCACGACGCCCCTCCCATCTCAGTGCCTCTGACCCCCACTCCTCCTCCTCCCCCCCCCCACCCCACCCACCCAGCCACCCACCCTATTGGCTCCTAGGGCAAGCACTGCTGATGACGTACTCAGCCCGCGCACGTCACTGTCGGGTAACCATGGCAACTGAAGAGGACACGTGCTGGTCTATGATGGGTGCCTGAGGGTGAGAGGGCCGACCCTGACCGGAACTGAAGGTCTTGGGTGTCTGCCTCCCACACTTATCTTCTCTAAAACCTTAAATCGACGTGCCCCTTTTCCAGGGTCCGCACACATGTGAAGATATGGAATTCAAGGCTACTTCAAGGCTTTTCAAGGCTTTTCAAGGCTGATTTTGATAGGAATTCAAGACTATTCTCATTTGGATTTCAGGGTGAAAAAACAATGATGGTGAATGGCGATTTCAGACTAATTTAGATCAGTGGGGACAGTTAAATGGAATTTAAGGCTTTTCAAGACTAATTACCCAAAATAGGTTAAATTCAAGACTTTTCAGGACTTTCCAGGCCCTGTATGAATCCTGCTTTTCGCAACAAAGGGAACAGAATATTGTCCAAAATACCAACAACTACAACCCCCATCAACCACTCACCCCAAAACAATCTAATACCAACCATAATAAGAATGAAAGATAAATAATTGGTTATGTTTATACCAGATTAAATCGACTGTAAATTAAATTTCATGTGGTTTTTGTTGTTGCAAATTATTTATTTATTCTGTTGCAAAGGTGGTTTTTGTGTGCCGAATTATTAGTCTTCCAGCCATTGTTCAAATTACTTTTTTTTCTCTTTTTTTATTACATAAGAATGAGTATGTACCGTATGTACGGCAGTATATGTGTTAGGGTATTGAAACAACAGCAGTTACTTACACACTTGGGAGTGCTTGAGGTAATAGATCGCTCTGAAGTGTTTACTACCATTACTACTATTACTACCATTACTACCATTACTACCATTACTACCGTTACCATTGCTACTACCACTACTGCCCACTACTGCCATTACTACCATTACTACGCTACTACCATTACTACCACTACTACCATTACTATGCTACTACCATTACTACTGCTACTACCGCTACTACCGCTACTACTCCTCCTACCACTACTACAACTACTACCGCTACTACTGCTCTTACCACCCCTACAACTACTACTACTACTACTGGTATACATACTACTTGGGAGTGCTTGAGGTAATGGATCACTCTGAAGTGTGTACAAGTAGCCCTGCGATCTATCACTACATAAGCTGCATAGTCAGGGAATACAATTTTCAAAACCGAAACAATTATCTAAAATTGATTCTACATATCTACCTTAGAAACTGATGCACTTATTAAACATTTGTTGTCACATAGAAGGGAATACTGGGCCAATTTAATAAAACATGTTACTGCTGAAGCCTACGGTGTCAGAGTGTTGGCATGCTCGCCAAAACTAATTTTACATACTTGCACTTTAGATGTCTCAAAACCTATCCATTTAAAATGAAAGTTACTTCAAACTAAGGTAATGTAGATTATGAGAATCAATTCCATATATTTATCTAAGAAAAATGACAGAAACTCAAAAATATCAGACTATGCAACTTTAAGACTATGCAACTTTAAACTTGCATAGTTCGATGGTTTTGAGTTTCAGCCATTACAAAAAAAAAGAAGAAATATCGACATACAACTTCCTTCTATGCAGCAATACATGCTTAATAAGTTGGTTGTTGGAGTTTTACGTCCTGGCAACATTTAACTGTACTCCGTCTCCTTCCCACCCACTCCCTCTCTCTCATCTCCACTCTCTCCATCCCCTCTCTACTTCCTCACACTCCCACTCTCCCTTGCTCCCTCTACTTCCCCCTACCCCTCCCTCCCCCCTCCCACTCCGCCGCGTCCTCCTAAGGTCAAATCGGGACTGCTTAATAGGTGCACCAATATCTAAGTTAGAAATGAAAAACAAATCGAACAAAATGTGCTTTTAATTCGGAAATGCTATGCTTTCGTCAGACCAGATAGCTTAAATAGTACACCATATTAATATTATATCGATCGATACGATTAACTTCATGGCATTTAATCTAGGCGTACACATTATGTTTGACATTCATTTCGGATTACAGTTGATGTTATTTTAAAGCTGCGTAGTCCGATGAAGGCATTTAATTTTCAGGTTGCATCTAATTGAAAAGATTGTATGCGATGTAAAAGCGTTGTACGATGGTCTGAATTTAAAAAAAAACAGTTCTCGCCGTGAATATGGTCTATTCTACCGACAAGGCGTAAAACAACCACCAATCAATCAATCAATAAATCAATCTAATTGAAAGCATCTAATTTTAAGATTCATGCTCAGCCTTGAATGCTGTTCAGCTACATAGCATCAATAATAATAGAGACATTTGTCATGCGCACAGTAAGAGCATGTGTTTCTAAGCTCCCCATGCCCCGACTCGGACTGCCTCCAGCTGCCTGGAGTGTGTGGAACCCTTGCTGATTGATGATTAGTAATTGCTGATTGAAAAAAGTTTGTTTAATTTAATGACACCTCTAGAGCACATTGATTTTTTATCATCGGCTATTGGACGTCTAACATATGGTCATTTTGACATATTTCTTTGGAGGAAACCCGCTGCAGCCCGATAAGCAGCAAGAGGTCTTTTATATGCACTTTCCCACAGACAGGACAACACGTACCACAGCCTTTGATGAACCAGTTGTGGACCACTTGTTGGAATGGAAAATAACCCAAACTGCAAATGGGTCCACCGAGCAGGATCGATCGGATGACCCCCACCTTCACAGGCAGACACTCTACCGCCTGAGCTACGTCCAGTTCCCGATTGGTGATTGAGTGCAGGATGCATGGACAGAGGGGTATATGGTTAGGGAAGGAGCTGGGTATCAGTCTGTGGGGAAGGCTTTCCTTTCTTAGGGTTTTATATCCTAGTAACATATATGGTTTGTTGGGATTTTACATCCAAGCAACATCGATGGTCATACGCAGGATGGGTAGTAACTTGTGGTACTGCACACTCATGGTGACTTATATGCATATATATATATGCTGGATAAGAATTATACGAGTATATTAACCCGGAATTCCATACTCGCTCCTCACAAGCACCCACCAGTAATCGGGTGGTGGAGCCTCGGGCTAGTCATCTACTGCTCCAACCTACTCAACCTCAGCTGCGACGGTGGTGCCAGCGCTCACCCTGCTCATTATCCTGATTCACTTACCACCGAAAACATATACAGTACAACCCCGTTAAACCAAGCTCGGTTAAAAGAAACGATCGGTTAATCTAAACTTTTTTCCCGCGGCCCTGCAAAATACTACCGTTTATCATATAAAAAAGTTGGTTAAACCAAAGTCGGTTACTCCAAAGTATCGGTTAATCCAAACAAAATTGTTGTGCCCAATGCCACTTCCGGTATGGTTAACCCAAACTTTCATGTGGTTATAAGGTCAACTGAGACTTTTTTATATGATAAATGGTAGTATTTTGCCGGGCCGCCGAAAAAGGTTTGGATTAACCGATCGTTTAACAGGGTTATACTGTATATAAATAAAACAATAATCAAAGTGTCCACATACACTGTATATTACATTCATAATGCACCCACGTTTTTGCCAAAGCCAAGTCAAAGTTGAAGCCAAAGCTCGGTTAAACCAATGATCGGGTAATCCAAACAAATTTCTAGGGTCCCAGATATAAATAGGCAGAGTATCGTTATTATTATTTATTTCCTTTATATTACGTTGATATATTATTGTCCAATCGCTGACTTGCCCGGATTTGCCCTGGTTGCCCACTACTAGCGCCACCATCGGGCGCTTTCTGCTGCTAACCCCTCCCGGCAAGTCACTTCCATTCGCGATTTCAAACTAGGATCTAACCATGACGACGGGCACTCGACTTTCGGGCAATCGCGTCGACAGTCGAGAGGGTCGAGCAGGAGGAGAAGACGTTCGTCTAGGTCGAGCAGCGACGGCAGCTCTTCACGACGTAGGTGAAGTAAGTGGTCACTTCAGAAGTATGGGCAGGGGAAGGACGTGCGGAAGATGAATGCCCACAAACTTGTAAAAGCCTCCTGTCAATGGTGCCTGGACATTTCCTGCTTGACGATAGCGGACTACAGGGCGTTCATCGAGCACGTCAGTTTTATCTCCTCAAGAGCTACGGATGACCACTACAAGGACATCGCACACGTGGATCAAGCACTTGCAATCCGCAAGCTGGGTGAGAGCATCGGGTTTGCGGCCTTCTCGAAGACGCACCAAAAAGAGAGTATCGAACACTACAGTCCTCACAACATGAAGCCGAAGAAGGCCGCAAACTGGAACCACAGTGCGGGGAAGTGGTCACCAGGCAGAGCAGCGCGTAGGGCATGCTATGCATGGAACAGTGACAATGGATGCGGGCGTTCTGATTGTCGATTCTCGCACACTTGCTCACTATGTGGATCGAAGGTACACACCCGCTCGAAATGCAAAGATTGACGTATGAAGATCGGGCTGTCTAAAAACGTCGGTTGCCAGACAGCTGAGCTGGACACTGCTGTAGTCGCTGTCATTGATTTTCCCAATAACGCCCCTGACTGTTCTGATTGTACGCCTAACCTAACCGATACTGACATGCATGATTCGTTCCCCATTGACAATGATCATATTACTGTTAGCCTTGATGTTTCAGCTGGGGTTGATGCAGTTGGTCTGGGGAAGGTTAGGGAGAGCCAGTTACAGGGAGGAGCAGTAGGTGAGGGATTACGCGGGCTGCAACCAGCGGGGTCCAGTCGTGACGATCGCTTGTTCGTCGAACAAGGCGATCTTAGTAGCCTCCGCATTCACATTCGGGAACGGGAGGGGGAGCCACCCATGATGATTGAGGTCACCAATGAGTGTGTGGGTGGTTCCTGTGAGTGCGTCCATAAAATTGCCGGTGTCGCTACTCAGCTTAGACCCTGTAGAATCTTTGCTGAGCTATTTTTGCGGGGCGACACCGATCCCGATTGGTTGTATATTATGATCGGAGTTACGTTCGGTTTCCGGGTGGCTAACCCTGGTTGCGCAGTTAGTTACCTTCCAACGAAGACTCGCAGGAAGTCAGCCTGGGAGGGTGACATTATTGACAGGAAGTTTCTGAATGAGGAGAGTGATGGTGTCATCTCCATCATCGTTGTGCCTGCATCATGTACTCACGATGCATTCGTCGTCCCCAAGGACGACGGCGGCGGTCGGGTCGTCATCGATTGTAGTATGCCCCCGGAGGTTTCTGTCAATAATTTCACTGACCAGGTCTGCCAAAAGTTTTCTTACAGAGGTGTGGATGACGTTACAGACATGTTGGAACAGGGTGACGTGCTTGGAACCGTCGATATTAAGGACGCATATAGGGCTGGATCGATCCACCCCGAGGACCGGCAGCGCCAGGGTCTCCGATACAGGAGACCTGGCGAGCAAGACTTTACTTACTTTCTTGATAACCACCTCAGCATGGGCCTTTCATCAAGCCCTTACATTTTCTCCAAAATTTCTGATTTTGTCATTAGATGCTGTGTTCGGGAGGGCCTTGATCGAGTAGTTAACTACCTAGACGACTTTTGTGTCGTGGGTGGTACCAGGCTCGAGGTCTAGCGGGGCCAGATGATATTGATAAGGATCCTTAGAAGGATCGGGTTTTTTGTGAGTTTCAAGAAGGTAAGTAAAGCCGACACCAAGGTCCGGTTCCTCGGGATTGATGTTGACTCCGTGAGTCTTGAGCTCAGCCTTCCACATGATAAGTTATTGAAAACAAGGGAAGTCCTGCACAGGCTCCGTAGGCATAGGAAAGCTTCTAAAAAAGAACTTGAACGGGTTGGGGGCCTTCTTGCTTACTGCGCTAAGGTCATCAGGGGCGGTAGGACATTCACCAGATGTATCTATGACTTAATGGCCAAGTTAAAGCAACCCTACCATAGAGCCCGACTAAAAAGGGAGTGAGGGATGACATAGACTGGTGGTTGAACTTTGCTAGTACGTTTAATGGCAAGGCCAAGATCTTGGGGAAGTTTGCCCCCGTTATATCAACGTATAGCGATGCTTCCAACTGGTTAGTTGGCTCCTTCATGGACGGAGCCAGCAAGCCTCTTGAGGCCTACGCCGGCCACCACCATATCATTCCCCCTTCTAACGTCAGTACACCACACATTAATGTCCAGGAAATGTGGGCTGTCTATGCGGCCTGCCTTCGTTGGGGTGCTGGCTGGGCCAATAGCACCGTCATGATTGTGACCGATAGTGCTGTTGTTCAGGCAGCGCTGAACATGGGCAGGTCGAGATGTAAGGGCATTATGTTTTTTCTCCGCAGACTATTCTGGCTGGCAGTTGAAAATAACTTCGTCTTTAGCTCCGTTTATATACGTAGTAGCCTAAATGTTATCTGTGACGCACTAAGTAGATTAAATCAGAATGACAGCACGGACAGGATTAGGGCAGTGGACGTTGCTGGTGCGCTCTGCTGTGGCCACGTCTTTGATGCCTCGTTTGTCTCTTGCAGGGATAGCGGCACTAAAGAACGAACAGCTGGGATATCAGTGCCAGTGTTATGCCAAGAACTCGGCCATCGCAAGGGGGGGTGCAAATTCGGAAATATTTAGATTATGTTGATTCATTTAATTCGTCTAGGGCCCCTATCCCCTGTTCCGGCGAGCAGGTTGCCCTCTATGCTACTTGGCTGGCCCGCTCCTTGAAATATCGATCTATCCTCAATTACCTGAGCGGCCTTAACTATTTTCTGAGGCAAAACGGTGAGCCCCCTATTAACTATAAAGGTTTTGTTTTGGCCTCTACTTTGAAAGGGATCCGTAGGGTCAAGGGTGATGCACCTCGACGGGGGATGCCGCTGCTTCCGCACATGTTGCGAAAAATTGTTGCTCTCTTAACAAATAACCCAGGCCACATTGCATGGAGGGCGGCTGTCCTATGCTCCTTTAGAGGTCTCTTGCGTAAATCGCAGGTGACAATGTCAGATTCTTCTCTGCTTAAATCTGACTTTGTTTTCCATGACTGGGGGATGCTCCTGACGGTTCGCCGTTCAAAGACGATACAGTTCACTGAACGGGTGCTTGAGATCCCTATCGCCAGGTGCTGCGACACCGATGTCTGTGCTGTGCATTGGACTGAGAGACATTTCAGTCAAATCTGGGCGGACCCATCTGATCCTGCCTTCCGTATCCCATGTTTGGGTGGGCTCTCCTGTCCCCTTCCGTACCATGTCTACCAGGAGACCGTAAAGAAATTTGCCACTAGGGCTGGGCTTGACGCGTCCACCCTCTCCTCCCACTCTCTTAGGAGGGGAGGTTGCACTTTCCTTGCTATGTGTGGGGCCACAATCGAGGAGCTGAAGGTCAGAGGTGATTGGGCCTCCGAGACAGTGTATAGCTACCTAAAGACCCCCCTTGGGACGCGGGTAGTGAACGACTTGAGGGTGGTCGTGGCCCTCTGTTCGGATGAGTCACGTGTTGGGTTGGAGGGAGACGCTTAGGCTTTCTCCTTTGGCCTGTTATCTCGCTATGCCCAGATATAAATAGGCGGAGTATCATTATTATTATTTATTTCCATTATATTACATTGATATATTATTGTCCAATCGCTGACTTGCCCGGATTTGCCCCGGTTGCCCACTACTAGCACCACCATCGGGTGCTTTCCGCTGCTAACCCCTCCCGGCAAGTCACTTCCATTTGTGATTTCAAACTTCTACCGGTATGCCTGTTATCTCGCTATGCTCAGACGCTCAATAAAAGTGTCCGACCCAACACGCGTCTGTATCCGTCCTTTTCTTACATAGCCATACGCTATATATATATATATACTTATATATATATATATATATATCACTGGACTCGGTAGCCCAATCGGCAGAGCGCAGGCTTCCTGTGCGGAAGATCGGGAGTTTGATTCCCGATCGAGTCAAACCAATGACTTATACAATTGATACTTGTTGCTACCTAGCTTGGCATGCGGCATTAATAGGATAGGGCAAGGACTGGTTAGCTCAGTGTTAGTATAATGTGACTGAGTGGGATATCAGGTCATATTGCTGGCAGCCTGATTTCCCAGTGGGGCAGAACTATAAAGTCACAATGAATGTGCACTGTCACTAGTCGGTACCCATCCGGATATTACCTTAGATGTTGCTAGGACGTAAAACAACAACAAACAAACAAACCAACAACCAACCAACTACTCTGAATGAGCCGTCCTGATATGACCTTAGATGTTGCTAGGACGTAAAACAACAAACAAACTCTGACTGAGAAGACTCATCCCTCTAGGTCAGTGCCCGTCCTCGTTTGTTAAAAGAAAAATTGAAAGAAATAATTTTTTTTAAAGAGATCAAATTTGACTCAGGGATTATCTGCGTAGTAATCTAAAGAGTACATTGACCAATTTCATGTGACGTCAGCACGGGTATCTAGGTCAGTGCTGACTGCAGGATGACACACTGTCACACTACAAACTCAATGACTATGAGCAATCTTCATAGAGAAAAGGTGAAATATCTCTAAAACCATACCACCTAGACACAAACAGCTTGAAACACATGCAACGAATAGATTATATTAAATTTATAAGGTTGGGGTTCTGGATTTCTATTAATTTTGAATAAAATAAGGGTTTTGTACTGCACGTACCAGCAAATTCAGTGCATTCTCAATGGCCATGAGCAATCTTCTTACAGAAAAAGTGAAATATCTCTAAAACTACACCACCTAGAGACAAACTGCTTGGTACACATATAGAAAACATATTCAACGAATAGATTATATTAAATTAAAAGGTTGGGGTTCTGGATTTCTATTAAATTTGAATAGAATAAGGGTTTTGTACTGCACGTACCGGCAAATTCAATGCATTTTCAATGGCCGTGAGCAATCTTCTTACAGAAAAAGTGAAATATCTCTAAAACCACACCACCTAGACACAAACCGCTTGGAATACACATAGAAAACATATTCAACGACTAGATTATTATTAATTTATATGGTTAGGGTTCTGGATTTCTATTAGTTTTGAATAAAATAAACGTTTTGTACTGCGCGTACCGGCAAACTCAGTGCATTGTCAAAGGCCGCGAGCAATCTTCTTACAGAAAAAGTGAAATATCTCTAAAACTACACCACCTAGAGACAAACCGCTTGGTACACATATAGAAAACATATTCAACGAATAGATTATATTAAATTAAAAGGTTGGGTGTCTGGATTTATATTAAATTTGAATAAAATAAGGGTTTTGTACTGCACATACCGGCAAACTCAATGCATTGTCAATGGGAGTGAGCAATCTTCTTACAGAAAAAGTGAAATATCTCTAAAACCACACTACCTAGAGACAAACCGCTTGGACAACATATAGAAAACATATTCACCGAATAGATTACATTAAATTTATATGGTTAGGCTTCTGCATTGCTATTAATTCTGAATAAAATAAACGTTTTACACTGCGCGTACGTGCAAACTCAGTGGCAGTGTGCCTTCGTTCTGCAGCCGAGCTGCGCGCGCATACACGATGTTTACAAACATTGAAAGGCATCTATACGTGATAATCCCCGCTTTAATCCTCTCCACCCCCCCCCCCCCCCCCCCACACACGCTCAACAGCCAGGCACACACAATGTACACACATGCACACATAGATACGATATAGGCGCAGTCCGCCCCAGGATATCAGGGGAACCATTCACTAACTAATCACATGCATGTTCTACTAAAGAATAGTTGGCAAGCACCTGCAAAAACGAAAGTTTGTTTTATTTAACGACGCCTCTAGAGCCCATTGATTTTTATCATTGTTCTGCTAAAGAATAGTTGGCAAGCACCTGCAAAAAGAAAGTTTGTTTTATTTAACGGCGCCTCTAGAGCCCATTGATTTTTATCATTGTTCTGCTAAAGAATAGTTGGCAAGGACCTGCAAAAAGAAAGTTTGTTTTATTTAACGGCGCCTCTAGAGCCCATTGATTTTTATCATTGTTCTGCTAAAGAATAGTTGGCAAGGACCTGCAAAAAGAAAGTTTGTTTTATTTAACGACGCCTCTAGAGCCCATTGATTTTTATCATTGTTCTGCTAAAGAATAGTTGGCAAGGACCTGCAAAAACGAAAGTTTGTTTTATTTAACGACGCCTCTAGAGCCCATTGATTTTTATCATTGTTCTGCTAAAGAATAGTTGGCAAGGACCTGCAAAAAGAAAGTTTGTTTATTTAACGACGCCTCTAGCGCCTATTGATTTTTATCATTGGCTTATTGGACGTCAACACATGCATAACAGGATCTCGTCTCTGATTGGATCGATCTTTGTATTGGGGCGAATAGCTGTTTGTCTGTTGGGGTTTTACATCCTAGCAACATCGAAGGGTCAGGTCCGGATCGGCATTGACTTGTGGGAGTAGGAACTCAGATTTATAGGGCTGGTTGCGCTTGTTTGTTGGAGTTTTACATCCTGGCAAGATCTAAGGTAATATCAGGATGGGTAGGAACTTGTGACAGTGCACACCCATGGCGACCTTATAGCGCTGCTCTACTGGGGGACCAGGTTACCAGCACCATGACCCTGTCCCACTCTCAGTCACATTATCCCGTCACTGAGACAACCAATTCTTGCCCTATTCTAGTAATGCCAAGCTCCAGGCTTGGTAGTGACAAATAACAATTTTGTAAGTCATTGCTTTGACTCAGCCGTGGTTCGAACCCATGACATCTGGTACAAAATCCAGTCAGCGCTCTTTCCTTTTTGCTATCCCTTCCGGTCTCAACATTATTAGGATAGGGAAACCAGCATTCGGCTCAATGTCAAATTGGTTCAGTGGGATAACAGTACAATAGCCTGGTGCTGCAACACTATATAACGCCGCCGTTATATGTAGTGTCACACTTCGATACGCAGAAGCTGTCAGGGATGGAAATCAATCAATCAATATCAGTTAAAGTTGCACAGTCCGATGACTTTTTCTGCCATTTCTTGAAGTACATATTTCAGGTCGATCATTGTAATCCACATTACTTTTCTGTGAAGCAACTTTAATTTTAAATGGCTAACTTTGGATCATTCAGTCTGAACAGTGACATGTTCTATTAAATTGATTTGTTTGTTGTTGTTTTAGGTCCTAGCAACATCTAAGGTCATATCAGGACGGGTACCGACTTGTGACAGTGCGCACTCATTGCGACTTTTGCGCACTCATTGCGACTTTATAGTGCTGCCCCACTGGAAGACCAGGCCACTCAGTGACATCCTGACACTGGGCCAACCAGTCCTTGCCCTATCCTGATAATGCCGAACGCCAGGCTAGGAAGCAACAAGTATCAATTTTTAAGTCATTGGTTTGACTCGACCAGGTTTCGAACCCACGATCCCGCGATCTACCAACACGGGAGACGGATGCTCTAACTCATTTGGCCATCCCGGCTGGTCTCTATTAAATTGACCTTTTTTGTTGTTAAATGAATTTCATTAATAAATCATTTCTCAGTGCCGTAGCACTGGTCTGACAGCCGTAATTGTTACAGGTATATACAGAAAGGTTTTATTTTTACATGATTTATAAAGTGTAATTAAAAGTAGAAATGATGCAATAAATAAATAAAATGAATTTTCGAGTCAATAAATTTAAATGGCATACTAATATTAATACCCTCTTAAAGTCTTTGTTATAGTTCGATATGATCAGATCCACCTTTGCATAACATAACAAGAGTTCTTTTTCAAAATGCGATAAGCGCCGATCCAAACATTTAGCTTGCAATCCCAATGCCAAGCTTGTAGATTGTGCTTTGGTAAACAGCTCTTCATATATATATATATATAGAGCTCTTTATATATATAAAGAGGTCTTCATATAAATAAAGAGCTCTTCATATAAATAAAGAGCTCTCTCTATATATAAATAGCTCTTCATATAAATAAATAGCTCTTCATATAAATAAAGAGCTCTTCATATATATATAAAGAGCTCTTTAAATATATAAAGAGCTCTTCACATAATTAAAGAGCTCTTCATGTGTATACATATATGAAGAGCTCCTCTCCAAAACAAGATCCACAAACCCGCACTGCCATTGCAAACTCATTTTTTGGACCGGTGCTTATCACATTTTTGGAAAAGAGCTATTCATATCTATTTTATGTAGTAAGTGAGGATTTTGGTGTTAATTGACATATTTTTTTGTCAGTAAATCGAAATGGAATATTACTGTCTTGCCTATTGATTTTGTGCTGGAGATAAAAGAATCAATTTGTTGGTGGCGTGAGGAATGAAGTGGATGCGGATGTTAGTGGAAAGGGACTATAGGAGGGTGGGGGCGGGGGAGGCTGGCAGGCAGGGTATATAGGAGGGCACACACCTTCCATGCGACAATAAATGTTTAAGCATCACACCTGTATCTAAGTTATTATGCCTCCGTGTCCAATAGCTCTATAAACGTATTAGTATATGTATATGTGTCATTCTCTCTAAACTGGGCACTCATATTTGGTTTCCATGTTACCATGGTGACAATTAATTCTTTCTTTTGTTCGTAGCAAGTCAAATAATTATTATTCCCTCTGTGTGTTATGTAGGTTAGCAATACTACATGTATTTAATCTACCCCACAACATGTATCCAAAGAATGCTTGTATGATTTTGTGCTGAAATTATAATGTACACATCA
The DNA here is from genome assembly GCA_030323885.1 of Branchipolynoe longqiensis. Lineage (NCBI taxonomy): Eukaryota > Metazoa > Annelida > Polychaeta > Phyllodocida > Polynoidae > Branchipolynoe > Branchipolynoe longqiensis. The sequence continues at coordinate 20,487,541 of CM059192.1, read as the reverse complement.
ACGCCATGCATTTACTCAAACTTTCCTGATATGACCTTAGATGTTGCTAGGAGGTAAAACAGCAACAAACAAACAAACACAAACAAATCATACTCCATATGGCCTATGCTGCCGACACGGCGTAAAGATACCACCAATCAATCAATCAATCAATCTAAGGTCCTATCATGACACGGCCCATTGGTACACCAGGTCGCCAGCACCATGATGCAATATCCCACACAGTCACATTATCCTGAAACTGTGTTAACCAGTCCCTGTCCTATCCTATTCATGCCGATCGCCAGGCTAGGTAGCAACAAGTATCAATTATATAAGTCACTGGTTTGACTCGCTGGGATTCAAACCCCTGCCCTTCTGCATGGGAAGCTTGCGCTCTACCGATTCAGCCATGACGTCCGGTCATTTATGTTGTTGGCACTGTAGGGAGGTGGGGGGGGGGGGGGATGGGAAGGAGGGGGCAAATGCAGGTCGATACTTATGTTAATGACCGCGCTAACCAGATGCTAGACAGTCTTTATGCCACAATTAGGGGGAAATCTGTGCCAAAACTATTAACACCTGGCTCTGATACCAGCCCGACTACAACCGACACTCTGGTCTTAATAAAACAAAATTTAAAAAGAAGGTAGAAAACCCCCTCCTGCCGCTACCTTTCCCCTCCCCCTCCCACATGCACACACACACACTCCAATGCTACCCGGCACGCAAACATCTTACCGTTATATAATGTGTGACAATGATGAAATAAATCGGTCCCTGTGTGTATGGATGCCTCATTGAATGAAAGACCCATATCAGACATTAAGCCATGTGTGTCAGTGTGTATAAATGAGAAAAACAAGTAAAGTAAGTCTTTTTTATTTAATGATGCCTCTAGAGTACAGTGATTTTTATCATCGGATATTGGACGTCAAACATATTGTCATTCTGACATATTTCTTTGGCGGAAACCCACTGCCACCGCATAGGCTATTCCTTCCAATAAGCAGCAACATTTGTTTAAATATGCACTTTCCCACAGACAGGACAGCACATGCCACAGCCTTTGATGAACCAGTTGTGGACCACTGGTTGGAATGGAATTGAAAATAGCCCAAACTGCAAATGGGTCCACTGAGCAGGGTCGATAGGATGACCTACACCATCACAGGTAGACACTCTACCGCCTGAGCTACGTCCCGCTACCATCTGTATGTATAAATATAAAAATGTAATAAGACCCACATCTGTCACAAAGTCACATGTGTATGTGTGTATAAATGTATAAATATACATAATACCCATATCTATCACAATGACACATGTGTCTCTGTGTATACATGTATAAATGTATAAATGCATAAGTGTATATAATACCTATATTTGTCAGAAAGACACATCTGTATGTGTTTATAATGCATAAATGTATAAATGTATAAATGCATATAAGATCCATATCTGTCATAAAGACACATGTGTATGTGTGTATATATGTGTAGTGGTCTGCACTGACCTCTCAGGCAAGTAACCACATAGACAGGTAGGCGTGGGGAGTGTGTTGATATCAGGGAGCCTAGGTGGTGTAATGGTTAGCACACTGGCCCGGAATGCAAAGAGATGTGGGTTCGAGTCCCGCTCTAGGCGCAATATTTCCCATTTTCATCACCCCCACGACACTGGTTGCCGTGATCAGGATCCTGTACAAGCTTTGCGCTGTATGGTTGTTGAACCTACCCTGTGTATGTATGTGTTAGTGCATTGCCTGTATGTATGTAATTGTAAGCATTACAAGACTTACAATTCCAGGGGGACGAGTGTAGTGGTCTGCACTGACCTCTCAGGCAAGTAACCACATAGACAGGTAGGCATGGGGAGTGTGTTGATATCAGGGAGCTTAGGTGGTGTAATGGTTAGCACACTGGCCCGGAATGCAAAGAGATGTGGGTTCGAGTCCCACTCTAGGCACAATATTTCCCATTTTCATCACCCCCATGACATATGTATATGTGCATTAGACCCATATTACTAATAGACTACCCATATCTGTCACAAAGACACATATGTATTAATACATAAATGTATAACGCACAAATGTACATACTACCTATATTTGTCAGACAGACACATGTGTCTGTGTGTATAAATGTATAACTGTGCATAAGCCCCATATGTCATTAAGACACATGTATATGTGTGTATAAATGCATAAATGAGCATATCCCCATATGTCATTAAGACACATGTAGCTGTGTGCATAAATGCATAAATGAGCATATCCCCATATGTCATTAAGATGTGTGTATAAATGCATAAATGAGTATATCCCCATATGTCATTAAGACACATGTAGCTGTGTGTATAAATGCATAAATGAGCATATCCCCATATGTCATTAAGACACATGTATATGTGTGTATAAATGCATAAATGAGCATATCCCCATATGTCATTAAGACACATGTAGCTGTGTGTATAAATGCATAAATGAGCATATCCCCATATATCATTAAGACACATGTATATGTGTGTATAAATGCATAAATGAGCATATCCCCATATGTCATTAAGACACATGTAGCTGTGTGTATAAATGCATAAATGAGCATATCCCCATATGTCATTAAGACACATGTATATGTGTGTATAAATGCATAAATGAGCATATCCCCATATGTCAGTAAGACACACATGTAGCTGTGTCTATAAAGCCAAAATGTACATAAGACCTATATCTGTCACAAAGACACATGTGTCTGTGTGTATAATTGTCTAAATATGTCAGACCCACATCTATTACCAAGACACCTCTATGTGTTTCTAACTGTTTCAGTGTACATTATACTCAAATCTGTCACAACGAGTGCACACTCGTGGCATCTTTATAGTGTCGGCTCATTGGGAGACCACACCACCAGCATCATGACCTGATATCTGTCACATTATCCTGATACTGAGGTAACCAGTCCATGCCCTATTCTAGTAATAACCAAATGTGAGGCTTGGCAGTGACAAGTATAAATTTCATAAGCTATTGGTTTGACTGGGCCGCGAGTCAAATGCCTGACCTTCTACACGAGAAGCCAGCACTTTTACTAATTCAGCCACTGCGTTCGTTTACCAGATTATCTTGTCTAACATTAACATCTTCGCCTACATTTCATAAGCTATTGGTTTGACTAGGCGCGAGTCAAATGCCTGACCTTCTACACGAGAAGCCAGCACTCTTACTAATTCAGCCACCGCGTTCATTTACCACACTATCTTGTCCAGCATTAACACCTTCTCCTACATTTCATAAGTTATTGGTTTGACTAGGCTCTGAGTCAAATGCCTGACCTTCTACACGAGAAGGCAGCACTCTTACTAATTCAGCCACCACGTTCATTTACCACATTATCTTGTCCAGCATTAACACCTTCGCCTACATTTCATAAGTTATTGGTTTGACTGGACCATGAGTCAAATGCCTGACCTTCTACACCGGAAGCCAGCACTCTTAATAATTCAGCCACCGCGTTCATTTACCACGCTATCTTGTCTAACATTAACACTTTCGCCTGCTTTTCAGATGTCTAGGCAATATGAAACACATTCCTTACATACTGTTCGTTGGATCATCTCTGGAATGAAATGGGATGGGCCTAAAACTTAGGCCCGACCCAGACTAAATAATAAAGAGTCAGTGGCAGCCATCTAGTACTAAGTAGTAGTAGCATCCAGACGAGATGGCACAATCAGTAAGAGTGCTGGGATGATGCAGGTTCAAAGCCTGCCCAAATCAAAGAAATGGCTTACATAATTGAAACTTATGGCTACATAGCCTGACGCTCCGCATTAATAGGACAAGCCTAGGACTAGTTAGCTCAGTGTCAGGATAATGTGATTGAGTGGGAAATTGAGTCATGGTGCCAATGGCCTGGTCTCCTAGTGGAGCAGCACTATAATAAAGTTGCCACAAGTGAGCACTGTCACAAGCTGATAGTGATACCCGTTGTGATATGACCTTAGATGTTGCCTGGACATAAACCCTGACAAACAAGCAAATATAAACTCCCACCATCACCAATAACTCCTCCCCCCTCCAAAATAACAATTAAAAAGATAATAAAGAGTTGAAAGATAAATATTGCCATCCTCCCCCCCCAAAACCCCACAAAAAAAACCCCACAACAACAACAAAAAACACCCCAAAACAGGAGTGCTCGGGGGCTGTGTTACCTTGAACTTTGAGAAGACAGCCAGTGGTAGGTCCTTGGCGCCTCGAGCCGAGTGTGACCGGAAGATCTTGGCCCTGATGCCATGGTGTCCCTCGGACAGCAGGCGGCCCCAGGCCCCTACCTCGTCCAGATGATGCGGACTCACGCTGAGGGAGGCCCTCCTGGAGCCCTCCTGGAGCTGCTCCTCCTCGTCACGCCACACCTTTATCACCGGCACTGTCGAGGCATCAGCCGGGCACGCGAACGGACCCGGGTGCCGACGCGGACGGTGATGCTCTTCCAAGCTAGGCGAAGTTGGTGATGATGTCGCGGATTTCGTCGTCCCCTTGTCGCCACCAGAAGTGACTGCGCAGTGCAGGATGACGTCAGCGCTCCTGCTGCTTCCGCGTCGCCTAGCCCACATGTCGAGGTTGCCGCCCAGATGCTCAGTGCTGCTGCTGTTGCTGCTGTAGTTGCTAGCCAGGTCGTAATCGCTCAAGAGCATCACCGAGTTGCTGTCGACGCACTCGTGCCGTAGCCAGTCGACCGTCAGCCCGCCTGTGGGCGAGTCTGTCGGGAAGTCCGGGAAATCACCGGAAGGAGTAGGAGTAGTACCGGCAGCATCGTCGGCGGAGTTTGGCGGGGGGTGCAGCCGGTGGCGCTGGAGATTGGTGTGGCGGAAATGCAGTTGGTCGCCCCCACTGTAGGACATGACCAGGGAGAGTTCACCAGGAACGTCCAGGGTGGTGGGGGTGCAGCTCCCCCCAGGGGGCGGCGGTGTCACCTTCACCGTCGGGCAGGCGGGGGGAATCCTGGGGCTTTGCGCCTCTAGTGCCGCCGGCGACGTGCCGGCTGAGATGCCGTCACTGCCGTTTCCCCGGCCGCTGCCATAGCCCTTGTTGAAGCTGTTGTACAAGAGGTCGTCATCGGAGGAGTCGTCCAAGTCGCCATCGTCATGGTAGATGTAGACGTCGTCGAATACATTCACATCGTCCTTGTACTTGCACACCCCACCCCGCCTCGGTGTACTGTCAACGGCCGGCGCGACCAGGGGCGTCGGGGGCGGGGAGCCGGGGACATGGGAGGACAGCGGCGGGGGCGGGGGCGGCCGTGTAGGCGGGGTGGACAGGGGCGGGGGTGGTGACACCGGCGATAGCAGGGTCGGGAGGGCTGGGGGCGGGGGCGGGGCTGGGGGCGGGGGCGGTAACCCGGGGACATGGGGCGGGGGCGCCCGTTGACGGTGGTAGTTCTTCGGATCGCGGAGGTAATGCGACAGCGGCGACTGTGGCGTCGTCGGAGTCGATGTGGATGAGGACATGGACAGGGCCAGCGGCGACCTGGGGCACATGGGCGGGGGAAGGGCCGGGTATATCGGAGGTCCCGGGTGAATGGACAACACATACGGCCGCTTGCGCAGACCGATGCCATCGCCCCGACTTACCCCGCCGCTCTTTACCGGGAGGCTCCGGCTGCTTGACGCGGGGACCCCGGGCCCCTTGTCGGCGTACGGCCTATCGTCCTGGTCCTGAAGTCTGCTTGGCGGGGTGTCGCCATCACCACCACCACCACCACCACCAGGACCACCCAGTTCTCCTGACACGGGCCACGTGGAAGCCATGGCAACGGCTGTTGCAGGTGTTTTATCAACACTGGAGGCGAACTGGGATCCACTACCAACACCTCCACAATTACCACCCACCGCTACCCCGACCCCTGTATCCCCACCGCCCCATCTTCCCGCGGCGCACACCCCGCCACTCCCCGCACTGCCCCGATCCCCCGCCGGGCTGGCCGGGGTGCCGTGGTACGGCGGCGGAGGCGGCGCCAAGTGGGCGGACGGGGACGCTTGCCCCGCCCCCATGAAGAAGGCCAACTTTAACGCTGACAGAGTGCTGCTGCTGGAGGTGTGGGTGTGAGGGTTGGTGGGGGTGGAGCTGGAGGGGTTGGGGGTGGAGGGGGTATCTCCAGCCGTGCCCTGTGTCACTACAGTGCGGGTGGCGGAAGCTGGTGACACCGCTGTGTGTTGTACCTCCGTGTGACTGTGACTGTGACTGTTAGTGTTACTACTGTAACTGTGACTGTCGCTGTGACTGTAGCTTGTTCCCAGCGTCACCCCGGGACTTCCCGCCTTGCCTGCCGTGTTTACATTCGCATTACCACCGCAATCAGCGCCGCCTACCGGCGCGACAGTATCAGCAGGAGCAGACTCACCACCAGAGGGCGCACCACAGGAAGGGGAGCAACAGGAACAGGAGGAGGGTGAGGAGGAGGGGGAGCAATGGGACATGGGGGTACTGGATGATAGCAGGACGGGACTACAGCCACACCGACCGCACACAGGACGGGCCGCACTCTCCTCCATCCTGTCTCCGCCCAAAACGAGGCAGGTGTCCGTCCACTAAGGCGGACAAGGTCGCCTCAACCCGCACATCTGCGGCGTCAGCGCCTCGTGCCAGTTTGGTGGAAGCGGCGACGTCAGAGGATGAGGGAGGGACGGGCGACAGGGGACAGGCGACGGGCGACAGGCGACGGGGTCTAATTATAGCAGCCTACTAACTAAACCTCTCCTGCGATAATATCAGTTCACCAAGGCTTTAAATCCAACCACCGCTATCACCACCACCGCTACTACTACTGCCACCTCCTCCTCCTGCTGCTACTGATGATGATGCTCCCCATCCTCCTCCTGTGTGGCGTGGTCTCGGATTCCGACGGCCTCTCTCCGTGTCTGTGTCACTGTGTCTCTCTGTGTCTCTGTGTCTGTCACGCGTATAACCTGGAGGAGAGCAGCAGGCAAAGCCACATCCAGGTACGGGAGGAGGAGGAAAAGGTGGAGGTGGTCGCGGGCCGAATATGGGCATTGCTGGGCACTGGAGAAGTGCAGAGGGACTGAGTGACGGAATGACGGATACACACATACAGGTGTCGTCTTCACCTGTACTCACAGGTGCGTGTGGTGTGTATGTGTGGGGGGGGGGGGGAGGTAGGGGTGCATGGCCTTTGACTGCCGTGTATATGTCTGTCTGTGTGTATGTGTGTACATACACACATCTGTGCGGTGTTTAACATACAGTAGAGGCCATGGACAAGGTGTAGGCGTAGCCAGGTGAATCCGAACCTCTCCGCGCTCTGAATGTCACCCGCAGGGTTTGGCTAATTACCCGGCCACAATAATCACGCGCCAGGGGCAGGGTCAGGGCGCCGCGGGTGTGTATACTATATATGTGTGAAGAGTTCATGCACAAAATCAGGTAAACGAGAATCCAAAAGTTAGTTAAAATAACAAATGTTTACCTGTCAATAATATATTCCAATTCCACCTTTCTTGCGATGACATGATTATGGAGCATTGAACAAAAAAGTAGGAATGTAAAAAAAAACACACTTTTTGAGGGTTTGATTACAATGTTTATTTAATTTTGGGGATTGCCGTTTATGGGGTTTTGCACATGAACTCTTCGTACGTATATGCATGTGTGTATATATATGCATGTGTATATATGCATGTGTGTATATATATGCATGTGTATATATGCATGTGTGTACATTTGTGTGTGTATACGCATATGTGTATGTGTGTATTATGTGCGTGTGGACCACTGCCTTGTGGTATTGGTTCTTGATGGAACCAAAGGCTAAGGGAGCAAACCCTAACAGAAAACTATGTTACAGTGGCAGCATTAAGTGCCTGTCACACAATGCCCGTTTGAGCAACGGACAGAATTGTCTAGTCCAGTGGTATTCGGGCATGAGAAGTATCAAAATGTATTGAAATGTGTCAAAATGTTGCAATATCGGGTCAAAGGCCACTGGACAAACAGACATGAAATGGACATGAAACGGACATGAACGGATAGCCAACGGAACGTAAGCGGACTAAACAGACTCAAACTGGACAAGAAATGTAGACTTCAATCCGGTGGCATCAGTTCCAAGTTTTGTGCATGTTCAAAATTTGTACGGAAACAAACCGCACTTTGCCGGATATAAACGGACTTTGTTTGGTTTCTTTCCATTTCCCCCAATCCGGTGATGTGTGACAGGCCCTTTAAGGGCAGTGATGAATGGAACTCCCAACATCTCCCGACCAGCCACTGCAGGGACAAATAGTTTGCACCTGTCTTGACATGTCCTTGCCAGTGTGAGACCTCTATTTGCTCCCCGAGAGAGTGCCGCTAGTAACTTGCAAAAGCCAGCATCACTTCAACGCTTTGCAAGCAGCTTTTATGAAATGCACAATCGCACGTGGTTAAGTAATGAAAGCAGTCTTTGTCGCATTATGACTGACAGCATGATGATGATTATGTTCATGTATATGTGTATATGCATGTATATGCAGGTGTGCGTACATGTCCCTGTGTTAACGCTACATAGCTCAGTGATGACATGTGTATATATATGCATGTGCATATATATATATATGCATGTCTATATGCATGTGTGTATATGTGTGTGTATACACACATGTTTGTATATATGTGAAAGTGTATATGCATGTGAGTATGCATGTGTGTATTATGTGTGTATGTATTATGTGCATGTAAATGTGTATATGCATGTATGTACATGCACATCTGTTAAAGCTATACATAGCTCGGTGATGACAGAAGCTAAAAACCATCGGACTCTGCAATCAACTTGAAGTTTTAACCAGGTAGGAGGAGAGCTTACCTTGTTTGGGCTATGGTGGTTATAGTAACTGTTTGACCACGGGTTCAATTACCAAGGTCGAATTTTATATAGGATTAATGTGCAGGTTCACTGAGTTTTGGGATGTTTTCATATTGGAATACATCACTAGAAAGCAACAAATTATATCTAATTTCATGAATAACACCCGACTGGCCAGATCACGTGACATCGCACCAATACAACCGATCAAATAGTGCAAGTTGCAAGGCAGTGGGCAGTGCACATTCATATAGTCATTACAGTCTACCAATTCCCTAGCAACAATTGCTAGGGATAAACAGACTGTGTATAGAACAGGGTGGGACCGAATTAGATCTGAATAGCAAATCCTAACCTTGAACGGATTGTTTGTTGGTTGTTGGAGTTCTACATCCTGGTAACAATACTCACATCTAAGGTGATATCAGGACAAACCTGAATGGAACATGGCCATTGAAACCCCGGATCTATACGGGCACAACTGTGCAGAGAAGACGAAGAAAGAGGTATAGATGACCGAGTACCTCATATTGGACAGGTATTCAACAGACAACCCCACCTACCCTCCACCTGTGCAGTGCAAGTTCTCACACTGAACTAGTTTAATGAGGATTTATGACAGTCCAGGTCTTTAGCATGGGATGTCACCTAATTTTACATATCAACTATCATCATCGCTGCAGTCTTTATATATATATATATATACGAGTGTAGAACGAAGGGGCTCCGGCAATTCTATTCTATTCTGGGCACTACCATTAGTATTTTGCGGGTTCGATGCTAGGCGCACATGCAGCGCTAGTGCAGCACTGTGCGTACAATGGACATATGCCTTGTGGCCCTGGACAAGGCACTCGGCTGCCACCATTCTAGAGGAGCACACCTCCTGGTCCTGCTATCCTACTATCCTGCCACCAGGTGTGACCATGTGTTAGCAGCTAACCATACTATGCCTAAAGAGTACTGTTCTAACTGCGGCAAATCTCATTCTGGACCAATGGATGACAATTGTCCGAGACCAAAAGCGCCAGAGTCAAAACGCTCTATATGGGTGCATCCACTTCTTGAAGCAGACTCTGTTGAAATATTTGCTGACGACACAATAACAACTGAAGTAAAGGCTGAGCCATGATGGGCGACAGGAGGAGCCACGGCAGACGACTACACCGAGGAGGAGCGGGCACTGAAGGACAAGGTGGAGTCATTGGAATGCAAGCACACTTCTCCATCAATAACATCAGCTAGAGGAGGATCTTGCTGCGCTAAACATCAATCCGGAAATATATATATTCCCATGCGCAAGTGACAATAGGAGCACCACTGGTGAAGTCGGAAGAGGGTAGTTGCGTCAACAGACAGGGGTGGGCAATCCATAGAGTAGTACACAGCATAACAGTGGTTAATTAATACAGTAGTAAATAATGGAAAGTCCCTTGCATGCCATTATATGTGGTGTGGGAAGGTAAAAATCCCTTGGGTCGGTAAATGTGTATGCTCGGGCTTTCTATCGACCAACTGCCTAATGCTGAAAACAAGACGATAAAGACTTATCCATGATAGGCAGTATCAATCTTAAATAAAAACAGTTTTTTAAAGACATAGCACTATAGTAAATGATGTGGGTATTTCCCCATATAATTATAAAGACACTGTATTTTAAACGCTAACATGCTGACTTACTGATGGAGAGAATGACAATAGATGTTACCCTAATACAGTATAACCCCGTTAAACTAAACTTGAAGGGACCATAGAAATTTGTTTAGATTAACCAATCATTGGTTTAACCGAGCTTTGGCTTCGACTTTGACTTGGCTTTGGCAAAAACGTGGGTGCATTATAAATGTAATATACATACATGTATGTGGACGCTTTGATTATTGTTTTTATGTATATACAGTATAACCCCGTTAAACCAAGCTTGGTTAAGCCAAATGATCAGTTAATCCAAATGTTTTTCGGCGGCCTGGCAAAATACTACCATTTATCATATAACTATCTGTTTGTCACACCCGGGCAAGGACCCCTGAACCCTGACCCCTGACCCCAGAACCCTGCACACTCACTGTCTTACACATATTCACACACACTCCCACTGTTACACACACTTCCACCCAATCCCTCTGCTAATGCGGTTTGCATATATATTGTTTGGTCGTTGGGGTTTTAGTTTCAAGCAACGTCTAAGGTCATATCAAGACGGTCACCGACTTGTGATAGCGCACAGTCATGGCGACTTTTATAGTGCTGCACCTCTGGAAGACCAGCCAGCGGCACCAATACTCAATATCCCACTCATTCCTGCATATATATATATATATATATATATATATATATATATATATATATATATATATATATATGCATATCACAGTGGTATTTTAGTGTTTGCAACACATTTTCTTCATTTATCATTCACTAGATTGGTATTTTACTATTTGAAATAGACAATGATTAAAATCAAATTAATTGAAAATCTGCCAGTTTAATCAGGCTAACGCGAGCCTCACATTCACTGACATTTCTACTTAGGGACTACTTAGGCACTACTTAGGCACTACTTAGGCACTACTTAGGCACTAATTAGGCACTACTTAACCACTACCTAGGCACTACATAGGCACTACATAGATACTATTTAGGTACTACTTAGCCACTACTTAGGTACTACTTAGGCATTACTTAGGTACTACTTAGCTACTACTTAGATACTACTTAGACACTACTTAGGCACTACTTATGCACTACCTATGCACTACTGAAACACTACTGAGGCACCACTTATGCACTACCTTGGCACTACCTAGGGACTACCTAGGGACTACCTAGGCATTACTTGGGCACTAGTTAGCCACTACTGAAACACTATTTAGTATTTAGGCTCTATTTAGGCATTAGTTAGGTACTATTTAGGCACTAGTTAGGTACTAGTAAGGTACTGTTTAGGCACCGCTTAGGCCTTTGAGAATAACTCTTTTTCAACCCAGTAGGTGCATACGCAGGTATCTCATAACAGTTCGTCTAGAACCCCATCTGGTGTGTGGCGGCCTTAGGTGACCTAGATAGCTCTGGTTTAATTTTATGCTTGAGTGACGGCAGACAACAATCGGACTAGTTTCCGCCTCCACGTGACCTGAAAAAAACCGCTGCTATTCGTGTGTGTTCCAATATATATATGTGTATATAATGTATAAAAGGCGTGGTATATACATATGGCTTTGTATGATGTATATATATAGCTTTGTGTATATACATAACCTTCTATATTTATATAACCTGTTATATACATTACAGAATGGTTTTCACCTGTCACCCCTGGTCGAGTCAAACTGATGACTTAAAAATTGATGCTTGTCACTTCCAAACCAGGCGTTCGGCATTAATACTTTACTAATAGGATAGAGCAAGGACTGGTTGGCTCAGTGTCAGGATAATGGTACTCATGGCCTGGTCTCCTAGTGGGGCAGCACTATAAAGCTGCCATGAGTGTGACCTGTCACAAGTCGGTACCCATCCTGATATGACCATAGATGTTTCCAGGAGATAAAACTCCAACAACCAACCAACCTATCCCCCTAGATCAAACCATCATATGTTTAGAAGCACGTGCCTCTACCTGTGGAGAAGAAAGAATGATTTAAACGCCAATCACAAACTAATGTGTTATCGCCTCTTAGCCATTATACCCCACTTCAACTCCCCTCTACTATCCTATTTATCCCTTAATGACTCATAATCATATATTAGAAATCCTATGCTGTATAATTTTCTCCATTTTTATGTATCCATATGATGCTATATATTATGTAACTAATCTATGATCCATTACCTCAATTATCTTTACAAAGAATAATATCCCATATCATAGCCATATGCATCGCATATAATGTTCTAATTCATGATTTATCTTGATGTTAGTCCTACAATACTCTTAGACCTACAATACTCTTAGGCCTGCTGTGCTCCTAGGCCTGCGGAGCTCCTAGGCCTGCCATGCTCCTAGGCCTGCGGTGCTCCTAGTCCTGCAGTGCTCCTAGGTATGCAGTGCTCCTAGGCCTATAGTGCTGCTAGGCTTGCAGTGCTCCAAGACTTGCAGCGCTCCTAGGCCTGCCAGACTCCTAGGTCCTGTCAGGCTCCTGGGCCTGCCAGGTTCTTAGGCCTGCCATGCTCCTAGGCCTGCCATGCTCCTAGGCCTGCCAGGCTCCTAGGCCTGCCATGCTCTTACTCTTAGGCCTGCCAGACTCCTTGGCCTGCCAGGCTCCTATGCCTCCAGTGCTCCTAGGCCTGCGGCGCTCCCAGGCATGCAATGCTCATAGGCCTCGAATACTCCTATGCCTGCATTGCCCCTAGGCCTGCAGTGCCCCTAAGTCTGCAGTGCTCATATACCTGCAGTGCTCCTAGGCCTGCCAGACTCACGAAGACCAGAGCAAGGTGGCAAAGCAAAATCTCTCCGCCATGTCTTGTGTCTGAGATCGTCATCCCGGCGTGATCACGTGACTATTTGCCATGTCATGCTACACGGACGTTGGATATCACGAGATGACCTACGGTTCTCTCCCCCGGGAAGTATTTCCCTTCTGACATGTTCTGTTGCATTAAGTTAATATTTCTTTTACGAAGCAGCAAATAATTAATGATACCCACCCCACAACCCCACCCTCAGTATCGAAATCAAATATCCTTCTTTGTTTTTATTGTGTTGCTAATTTACGTCCTAGGAACGTCTAAGGTCAGACCAGGATGAGTATCGACTCATGACATGGTGCACTGATGTCGACTTGTAATTGTTTTATAATGCTGCCCTAGTGGAAGACTGGGGCTGCCACCACCATGGCCGGATATCCCACTCAGTCACATTATCCAATCACATCTAAGAAAAAAGCAAAAACAAAATAATGATACACAGATATATAAACTCCGCGTTAATAAAATAATATTATTTCTATATATTTACATATCTATTTATCTTTAAAAGCTTATTAAGATTCATTGAGTGTTGAATAATTTACAGCGGATCGGCAACAAACGCCAAATTTACAGCAAAAAGTGTGTACCATTTATTTGTTCTCATCGTTACTGAGCCATCTCGCCCCAAAACCCTTTTCTGAGGTATTTCCAAGTACAGTAAAACCCCTATAAATAGACCACCCATGAGGCCTACTTTAAATGGTCCATTTAGGGAGGTGACAGGTTTAGGGAGTTTATTGTATCGTTACACTGGTATTGTATGGGCAATCGTTTGGGACCCAAATAAGGGAATCGACATAGGGGAGTGGTTGATCTGTGGAGGTGGTCGGTTAGAGAGGGTTAACTGTATTTAAATTTAGAAATATACAATTATAAATACATAAACACCTTTAAGCTATGCGCTGCTAAAGAATCAACCAGTCAACAAACCAGACCAGACGGGATGCTCGAATGAGTTGAATGCCCGCATCCCATGTTTGTTTGTTGTTTGTTTGTTGCTTTTTTACGTCCTAGCTTAAATCTAAGGTCATATCAGGACGGGTACCGACTTGTGACAGTACGCACTCATGGTGATTTTATAGTGCTGCCCCACTGGGAAATCAGGCCGCTGGCACCATGACCCGATATCCCACCCAGTCACATTATCCTGACACTGAGCTAACCATCCCTTGCCCTATCCTAATAATGCCGAGCACCAGGCTAGGAAGTGACAAGTATAAATTTTTAAGTTATTGGTTTGACTCGACCTGGAACCGAACTCGCGAACTCGCGATCTTCCACACACGAGGCGCCTCCCATGTAGCAGGTCATGGGATATGAACCTCAGTCGAGTCAAACCAATGGCATACAAAATGTATACATGTGTTGCGACAGTGACTGGCGCCCAACATCACTAGGATAGGGCAAGGGGCAGTGGAATGATAAATGAAAGTGTCCTTAATCAACAAATGTAACATCAAGAAACATATGCGTGTTAAAAGAAAGGTGATGCTAATCGATGTTAGTAATGGACGCCCACTGCAGACGCTGGTTCTGGCTTGTCGCCCATTGGCGAGGTGGTTGGTTGTTGGAGTTTTACATCCTGGCAACATCTAAGGCCACATCAGGACAGGTACCGACTTCTGAGAGTGTGCGCTCATCGTGACTTTATAGCCTGGCCCCCCTGGGAGACCAGACCACCAGCATCATGACCTGATATCCCAATCAGTCCTTGCCCTATCTTAATAATGCCAAGCACCTGGCTAGGAAGCGACAACTATCAATTTTTCAGTCATTGGTTTGACTCAATCAGGGTAGTGTCAAGTGTACGTGTGACCGGCGAGGTGGTGTCAGGTGTAGCAGCGAGGCGGTGTCAGGTGTAGGTGTGGGCGGCGATCCAGTGTCAGGTGTAGGTGCGGGCGGAGAGGCAGTGTCAGGTGAATGTGTGACAGGCGAGGTGGTGTCTGATGTAGCAGAGAGGCAATGTCAGGTGTAGGTGTGAACGGCGAGGTGGTGTCAGATGCCGCGGAGAGGGAGTGTCAGGTGTAGGAGTGACCAGCGAGGTGGTGTCATATGTAGCGGAGAGGCAGTGTCAGGTATAGGTGTGACTGGCGAGGTGGTGTCAGATGTTGTGGAGAGGCAGTGTCAGGTGTAGATGTAACCGGCGAGGTGGTGTCATATGTAACAGAGAGGCAGTGTCAGGTGTAGGTGTGACCGGCGAGGTGGTGTCAGATGTAGCGGAGAGACAGTATCAGGTGTAGGTGTGACTGGCGAGGTGGTGTCAGATGTAGGGGTGATGCAGTGTCAGTTTTAGGTCTGACCGGTGAGGTGGTGTCAGATGTAGCGGAGAGGCAGTGTCAGGTGTAGGAGTGACCGGCGAGGTGGTGTCAGATGTAGCAGAGAGGCAGTGTCAGGTGTAGGTGTGACAGGTGAGGTGGTGTCAGATGTAGCGGAGAGGCAGTGTCAGGTGTAGGTGTGACAGGCGAGGTGGTGTCAGATGTAGCGGAGAGGCAGTGTCAGGTGTAGATGTGGGCGGGGGCCACCTCCATGTCCTCTACACCTACTCATACTCTGCCTTAGCACACTTGATCCCGTCCTTGCTGTTTGTCCACCCAAGTATGCTTACACCCGATACTCAGCATACACCCCCCACCCCAACCACCACCACCAACACCACCACCGCAATCAAGGAGAACAATGTTTGTTTGGGGTTTAGATCCTAGCGACATCTATGGTCATATCAGGGTGGATACCGACTTGTGACAGTGCACACTCATGGTGACTTTATAGTGCTGCCCTACTGGGAGATCAGGCCACTGGCACCTTGACCCGATATCCCACTCAGTCACATTATTGTGATCCTCAGCTGCTGACCAGTCCTTACCATATCCTAGTTGATATCCAGTCTAGGTAGTGACAAGTATGAATTTTGCAAGTCATTGGTTTAATTCGGCTGGGATATCAACTCTCAACCTTCCGCACGGAAGTCTGCGCTCTACCGATTCAGCCACCGTGTTCGATCTCCCTGTTGAAATGCCACCTACCACCCACCAGCACCACCCACCATCACCACCCACCACCATCAACCGCCACCCACCATCACTACAAATAGTACAATCAGCACCCAGCCACAACACACCACCACCCACCACTCACCACCACCCACCACACACCACCACCACCATTCACCACCACCAGCCACTACTCACTCACCCACAACTACACACCACCACCCACCACCACTACAATCAAAACTCTCCCACCACCACCCACCACCACCACTCACCACCACCAGCCACTATTCACTCACCCACAACTACACACCACCACCCACCACCACTACAATCAAAACTCTCCCACCCCCACCCACCACACACCACCACCACCACTCACCACCAACAGCCACTACTCACTCACCCACAACTACCCACCACCACTCACCACCACTACAATCAAAACTCTCACCCCCACCCACCACACACCACCACCACCACTCACCACCAACAGCCACTACTCACTCACCCACAACTACACACCACCACCCACCACCACTACAATCAAAACTCTCCCACCACCACCCACCACCACCACTCACCACCACCAGCCACTATTCACTCACCCACAACTACACACCACCACCCACCACCACTACAATCAAAACTCTCCCACCACCACCCACCACCACCACTCACCACCACCAGCCACTATTCACTCACCCACAACTACACACCACCACCCACCACCACTACAATCAAAACTCTCCCACCCCCACCCACCACACACCACCACCACCACCACCACCACTACAATCAAAACTCTCACCACCACCCACCACACACCACCACCACCACTCACCACCACCAGCCACTACTCACTCACCCACAACTACCCACCACCACTCACCACCACTACAATCAAAACTCTCCCACCACCACCCACCACACACCACCACCACCACTCACCACCGACAGCCACTACTCACTCACCCACAACTACCCACCACCACCCACCACCACTACAATCAGAACTCTCCCACCACCACCCACCAACCACCACCCCCGACCCCCCACCACCACTACAAAGTACAAGCACTACCCACCACCCACCCACCACCACCCATCACCACCATCGCCACTATTCCTATCAACTCTTCAATGCGGAAGCAACTATTTAATAAATGCAGCAGTTTCTAAGTTCGATATGCAGCATCAAATCTAGTTAAATGTTTAAAAAAAAAAAAATCTGATGCTTTCATCAAACTATGCGGCTTTAATCTGATGCTTTTATTGAACTATGCGGCTTTAAATTAGTCATGAGATTGAACAGGGAGGCCCTTGTCTATTGTGTACAGACCATTTCACATCACGCAATGCATGCCGGGATGCCATGTTTGTTTGTCATGCGAAGAGGGCAGCGTCAGTGTGGGGTGGGGGGGGGGGGGTACATGAGGTATGCCTGATTTCTGTTGTATTGCTTACATAGACCAATTCCCCACAAGAGCCAACTTGTGCCGGTGTGACAACACACTTGGTTAAGTTGGTATGGTTGTTGGAGTTTTACGTCCTGGCAACATCTAAGGTCATATCAGGACGTGTACCGACTTGTAACAGTGCACACTCATGGTGACTTTATAGTGCTGTCCCACTGGGAAACCAGACTTCCAACACCATGACCCGATATCCCAGTCACATTATTCTGATACTGAGCTAACAAGTCCTTGCCCTAGCCTATTAATGCCGAGCACCAAGCTAGGAAGCGACAAGTATCAATTTTGTAAGTCACTGGTTTAACTCAACCACTAGCTATCCGGACCGCACTTCGTCCACACCTCTCTCTATCTTCTCTCCGCTGGTCATGCTCCTCCTTGATATTGTCTGAAAAGAGTTCCAGGAGGCTCTGTCCATGTCTTTGGCTCGCCAGCTGGTCACCATAGAGCAAATAGACATGGTCCTTTGACTCAACTCTGGTCATTTCTCTTTCCTATACTCTACCCTTTTTTTCCCTCCCAGGCTTACTTCTCCCCCTGATCAAGGGAGTTGTTTGCTTGGGTGGGGCCTTTTACCTTTACGTTTCTCTTGCTTTCTTCTCATTGCTGGAACCGCTGGACCCATCTTTACCTGTCCCTTCCTCGGAAACCCTTGCTGCTGTCTGCTGGATACAAGTGCTGTGCTACCACCGGACCAGAGTGATTCTGGACCACCCCAACGACTCGTCGTTTAATCGTTGTAAAGACATCCCCCAGCTTCTACAACCGTCTCACGAGAAGATTATTCTTCAACCAAAGATTGGGGCGATTTATCGGTGCCTCTCTATAATGCTGCAGTTCTGCAGCCGGTAACCGTGGTAAGGTTACAAACACCCCAGAAGTCAAGACTCGACCGGTAATCGAACTCCCGATCTCCCGCACAGGAGGCTTGCGCTCTACCGATTCGATCACAACGTCTGGTACTTGGTTAAGTCATATGGTATACTACATAGTACAGCGGGGACCCTTGGTAATAGAGGATTTCCACGACCAACCCGCCCTCTGATAGCAGTGGATGAACTAATACTGTACATGACAGCACATTGTGCAGCACGCTCTATGGAAAAGGTCTTATAATAGAGGCCTCCCACCACCAACCCGCCCTCTGATGGCAGTAGACAACATAATCCTGTGGGCAGCACCTCATAGTACAGCGTGCTCTGTGGAAAAGGCTTTCTGGGGTTGAGTGTCTGCTTCCAATTTGGCAGGTAGAGGGTGTTCGAACCCTAATGGAGTCAAACCAATGACATAAAAATGTATATTCGTCAGGCGCTCTATATTACGAGGATATGGCAAGGAACAGTGGAATGAGGAAAATCAATTGTCTGCGATTGAAATTCATCACTAAATGTACTACAATTTTTTTTCAACCCAAAAGAAATGATGAGTGCGTACACTAGGATCTAAATTGGATATGTAGGATCCTGCAAGGCACAGCAAAAGGGGAAAGAAAACAAAGCGGACAAAGGAAGACGTGGGAAGGTTTGTTTGTTTGTTGTTTTACGTGGGAAGGCAACATCAAGGAATGGACAGGCCTGGAGTTCAGCAAATGCCAGAGGGCAGTGGTAAACATGGAAAAATGGAAAACAACCTGGTTGCAAAGTTATCTGTGGTGTCCCAACAACCCTCATGCTTAAGTGATTGATGATGACGACGACAACAATGATGAGGATGATTATTATGACAATGATGATGATGATGACGATGATGTAGGATCAAATCTAGGCAAATGCTTTGTGTTTTGAAAATGCTATGATTTCATCGGATTATGCTAACTTTAAACAACGAATAATAGGGATACTTCAAACTTGTTAAATTAAAAAAAACACCCATAAAAACCCCAAAACTCACCTGGAGTTGCAAAAAACGGCGCTTCAGATTTGTGTCTGGCACGACATGACTGAGGTCCTCACTTCCTGGAGTGTACATGTTGTACATGCCTCTCGTGTCCTCCAGTAACCAGATGTCCCACCACAGTCAGCTCTCTGATTACAACCATTAACGACGCGCTGGCACCGGGCCAGGAAACACGGGAACCTCCCCACACACACACACTCACCACCCTTTCATTGTCTGTCTGTCAATTTCATTCACAGAGGCACCTCCAATACAAACAAACCCGAGTCCACACATACCATTTTAAGTCACTGGGTATGTTTTCCAGTTCAATATTGGGGGTTTCCCCACTCCGCACCCCGTTGCTTTAATATTGTATCTGCTTTATCCCCTTCTTAGAGAGGTTTAATTAGTTTCTTATTTACCCGGTCGGTGTTCTGTTTATCCTTTGATCCCGGAAGCCTCTGAAGCTGTATGCACAACAAACAGTCATCCAGCTTCCTGGCTTCCTGAAAGAGGCCTGCCCAGCTCGATCCATTCACATCCGTTGGTTACATCAGCTGGTTACATCAGCAGGTACATCAGCTGGTTACATCAGCTGGTTACATCAGCTGGTTACATCAGCTGGTTACATCAGCTGGTTACATCAGCGGGTACATCAGCTGATTGCATCAGCTGGTTGCATCAGCTGGTTACATCAGCTGGTTCCATCAGCTGAATAATCAGCTGGTCACATCAGCTGGATACATCAGCTGGATACATCAACTGGATACATCAGCTGGATACATCAGCTGGATACATCAGCTGGTTACATCAGCTGGATACATCAGCTGGATACATCAGCTGGTCATATATGCTGGATACATCAGCTTGTCACATCAGCTGGTTACATCAGCTGGTTACATCAGATGGTTACATCTGCTGGATACATCAGCTTGATACATCAACTGGTTACCTCAGCTGGTTATATCAGCTGGTTACATCAACTTCTTGCATCAGCTGGTTACATCAGGTAGCCACCTACCTGTGTCCACATCTACATCGAGTTACACATTGCCAGTCTGTAGTGGTACGCACCGCAACATGATGTTTTTTTTGCCCGCATCTGCAGTCGATCAGATCACTGTCAGAACAGTGTGTTCGCAGATGGGTGAGGCACAAGGCCGAGGTGTGTGACAGCACACCGTGTGTGACATCACACTGTGTGTGACACCTCAATGCTGTGACGGCGTAGGCTTTTGTTGTCACCACACGAGGCAGTTATATCATCCTCCAGGACGAGGATTGTTTGGTTGTTGGAGCTTTACGGCCTGGCAACATCTAAGGTTATTTCAGGACGGCACCGATGAGGATGAGGTATTGAATGTTGGTGGTGTTGATGTTGGTGGTGTTGGTGTTCGTGGCGCGGTGGTGTTGATGTTGGCGGTGTTGATGTTGGTGGGGTTGGTGGTGTTGATCTTGGTAGTGTTGGTGTTGATGGTGTAGGTGTTGGTAGTGTTGATCTTGGTGTTAGTGATAGTGGTGGTGTTGATGTTGGTGATGTTGGTGGTGTTGATGTTGGTGTTGGTGGTATTGATCTTGGTATTGTTGGTGTTGGTGTTGATGGTGTTGGTCTTGGTAGTGTTGATGTTGGTGTTAGTGATAGTGGTGGTGTTGATGTTGATGTTGGTAATGGTGTCCGTGTTGGTGGTGATATTGGTAGTGTGTATGTTGGTGTTGGTCTTGTTGATGTTGATGTTGATGTTGTTGTTGTTGTTGGTGGTGGTGGTGGTGGTGATGGTAGTGATGGTACTGATGGATACAGTGTTGCAGGGGCCGATAAGCTACTGGAGGAACCGAACCGTCACGGAGCATGTACCCGTGGCACCCCGGGAGTAGCGGAGGAAAAAGGGACAACAATATCGTCTGCCCTCCAGGCTTCTCTTCCTCCAGTGAAGTAGAGACGAGGGTTCCAGGCCAAACCCTGCAACTGACTGACTGGATGGTGCCAGCCGTCCGCCCCATCACTACCGGAGGAGGGGCGGGTGCGGGTGGAATGGATGGGGTGTGGGGTGGGTGTGGCTGTGGCTGTGGGCGGGGGTGGAGGTGGGGGGTTACTCCCCGGGGCGGCGTCCCGGTTGTGAGCGACACCAGCGGGCAGGGGTGGAACCTGACACCAGGGGTAGCAGCCATGCCCCCCCCCCCCTTCCACTGCTGTCACCGTAACCCCTGACCCCTGATCCCCAGTAGCGTTGATGACCTTACACCATAGTGTACGCATAGTAGAAACCACTAGAACAACATTAAAGCTGCATAGTCCGATGAAGCATCAAATTTTCAAAGCCAAACCAATTATCTAGATTTGATTCTACATATCTAAATTTGATACTGATGCACTTATTAAACATTTGGTCTTACATATAAGGGAATATTGAGTCAATTTAATAGAACCTGTTATTGGAGATGCCTATGGCGTCAGACTTTTGGTGTGCTTGCCAAAACTAATCTGACATGTTTGCACTTCAAATATCTCAAAACTTAGCGATTTAAAATAAGTCACTTCAACCTAAAGTAAGGTAGATTACAGCAATCAATTTAATATATTTATCTCAGAAAAATGTTAGAAACCCAAAACCATCGGACTATGCAACTTTAACTTGCATTTTATTTTCGAGGATTTTAACTTAAAAAAAAAAAATTCTATTTTAATCTTGGTGGACATTCATTAATGACCCGGCCGCATTGGCTATGCACTGGTGACACCCCCACCCACCCACCCACACAGACACACACACACCTCCAACCCCTACTAGCACCATGCACACATATATACATATACACATACATTATCATCATCAATCCCTGAACAGTGAGGTTCAGTGGAACACCACAGATGACTTTGCAAACAGTTTACTCCATTTTCCCCTGTTCACCAGCGCCCTCTGGGATTGGCGAAACTCCAGGCCTGTCCATTCCCTGACGTTCTCTTCCAACGTCTACCTTTGTCCGCCTTGTCTTCGTCTCCCTTTTCATCATCATCATCATGCTGTCGGTCGCGATGCGACAAAGACTGCTTTCATTACTTGACTGCCGCTCTCCATTTAGCTCTCTTTTCATGAAAGCTGCCTGCAAAAGTGTTGAAGTGCTGCTGGTTTTTGCCAGACCTGATGAATGGAAAATACGGTCATTCGAGTACAAATTGCATCTCTTTACGATGGTCGGAAGCTCTTTGCATGGTTCAATTACTTGCTGGATCTCGGCACAGACTTCCTCATTTGTAAGATGGTCTTTGGATGAGATGTAGTAACCACGTGGTGCTGAACCAGCCTTGGTTATGTAATATATTGGTTGGTTGTTGGAGTTTTCCATCCTGGCAACATCTCAGGTCATATGAGGATGGATACCGACTTGTGACAGTGTGCACTCATGGCAACTTTATAGTGCTGCCACACTGGGAAATCAGGCCACCGGCACTATGACCTAATATCCCACTCAGTCACATTATTCTGACACTGAGGTAACCAGTCCTTACCCTATCCTACTAATGCCGAGTGCCAGGCTAGGAAGTGACAAGTATCAATGTTATAAGTCATTGTTTTGACTCGACAGGGAACCAAACTCCCGATCTCCCACACGCGAGACCCATGCCCGCTGAGTGTAGTGAGTTGCACTCACTGCTACATACACAGAGGTAGGATTTGTGTAGTTGGATTCTTTCCAGAAGCCTAGATAGCTTAATGGTTAGGGTGCTGACACCGGAATGGCGAAGTGTGGGTTTGAGTCCCGTTCTAGGTGTGATTTGCTTCATTTGTTTACAACCTCACTTACGACATATATGTGACCGCATATTTCAAAAAGCCTGTATTATTATTATGATTGGAGCATATTGCCCGGTGTGGTGGTTTCAGCGTGTTCCCGTGCTCAGAGGTGTCCCTCGCTTCTGCGCTGCTTCTGCGCATGCGCGGATTTCGCATCAACTAGGGTCACCTGAGCCACTTATTGGCGCATGTGCACATCCTACAAACTCGGGTCGAATAATCGAATACGCTTCTCCGTGCTCGGGTGGACAATCTTTTTTATTTTTTTTAATAACCGATAAAAATACAGCAAAATAGGATTTAAAGTATTTTATGATGGCCCAGTTTACCTATATTTCCATTTAATTAATCTAAGTTATTCTTTTTTTGCACATGGCACATGTATTTGTCGACTCCACTCGCCGTGTTCTATTTGAATTTCTGACGACTCGGATGACCCGAGTCGCCCGGGTAGTGTTAATCGATTACGGCCATCCTTATTAGATTCTGACGGATGCGCAGAAGCGAGGGACACCTCTGAGCACGGGAACACGCTGAAACCACCACACCGGGTTTTGTTCCCCGAGTCCTCACTAGCCAGAACCAGCGCCCCACCCAGTTACTCCCTACTTCCACTGGGTGAGGGGGCGCCACTTGGCACTCCGCAAGCCGCCGCTGCCTCCTGTGATACATGACCACTTGGCAGATTTTTTTTGCGTTGCATCCTAGCAGGTCTTGACAGCAATGTTTTTCAATGGGGGAATGTTGGTGAGAGTACATTTACATGTATCTCCGGTAATTTGGATTAAAAATAAAAGAGAAACTACACAGACGACGTTGCGAGGTGCCCTGGTGATAATGCTTCAAATGTGGATATGTTGGCAAGATTAAAAATGTATATATATATATATATACAGTTTCCCCAATAATTCAGTTTTGAAGATAAATTATGATGTCAAGTTATATTGGTAGCCTATGTGGCGGCAGCGGGTTTCCACCGAAGAAATATGTCAGAATGACTATATGTTTGACGTCCAATAGCCGACGATAAAAATCAATGTGCTCTAGAGGTTGGTTTGTTTGTTGGAGATTTACGTCCTGGCAACATCTAAGGTCATATTGATTGATTGATTGATTGATTGGTGGTTGCTTTACACCGTGTCGGCAGCATAGGCCATATTCACAGCGAGAAATGTTTGTTTTTTGCTCAAACCATCGCTTTTACATGTAAAAGCAGACAATCAATTATGTGCCAATAGACACTCATTAAATTAGAAAGCTCACAATCATATATTTGTTGTCAAGGGAAACAAATTCCCATAGAAAAAGAAAAGTTTTATTAATAATTGATAGAATCTATTTAGTAAATTATATGAGGTGGTACAGTCCAGCTGCCCTCAAAAAGGCTAAAATGTTTTCCTGTTTTAAGGTCATATCGGGACGGGAGAGGGTAGAGAGAGGGTAGAGAGAGGGTAGAGAGAGGGTACCAGGCCGAAGTAGCGTGGTACTCAAACCCATATTTCAGCCATATTTCCAGCATTAGCTAGCGTTCTAACCCTTGAACCTATCTAGACTCCCTGACACAATTCACAACGGACCTTCAGCATTTCACCTGGGGACCTGAGTAAACCCCGACTACATATGTTAATAAGGCGATACACGGACAATCCTGGAATCAGATTTCAAATTTATTCACGATTGTTCTATTTAACTTGTTAGGTCAGACGCACTGGTTTGGTTTCAGAATAAACTGGCAGTGGCGCCCTCTATAAACGTGAGTCTGCGCACTGTGTATGGAGTGAGAGCATACTCCTTAAAATGAGCGCATTTTCCATGAAGAGGCGTGCAGTGCGCATAGTTGTACCCGATAAAAAGGCAGACCCCCTATACAAAAAAGAAAGAAGCAAAACACTATTAAAAGAAGGAGAGTAATGACTTGGCAACATGCTACATTGTGGCAGTATTCAAGTGCCCGCACTTATCATTACACAGAATCCAAGGGAAAGAACAATGTTTGCATCGCCGGATAGGCAGGCAAGGAGGACTCAACAAAATATAGAAATCTATTTTCGCGATTTATATATGTGTGTGAACTATAATGCAGTATGGGAATATAGATTCCGGATACAAATAACAACAAAACAACGAGAGGGTAAATGGATTGGCAACTTCTATATATATCTCGACCATTGGCTCGGTAATACCCATACCGGTAAAAGGACAAATCAGGTGAGTGGGGCGAGTCACATGCACACCCGGGGTATATATTGGTCAATGCAGGACTGCAGCACGGGCCAGAGCACAGGCCCGCAGACCATGGTGCACAAAATAAAATAAAAATATCAGGAAGCAAGTCGAGAATTCAACATAGCATAATAAACAAGCATAGTCTATTTTCCGTTTCCTCTACTCGTATAACCTGTTATGCACCCTATAAACAAGGCACAATTCCCACACCAGTTTCCGCTTTGGTTACCTAACCTATATCCACAATTTGTATATAATACACTTTGGGGTTATAGTTCTCTATTTCTCCACTGGGGCGCCACCTATGAGTGGCAGTTGAACTAAACTATACCGTCACTGCGAACCGGAATTTGAACTTTAATTATCAGTGCAATAGTTGGAACACATTATTATATACATATTGTGCAATCTAAGGATATGACAAGTGCACAGAACAAAATAAACATATTTTCAAAAATTTAGACAAATACAAATTATATATATATGTAAAATGTAGAATCTAAGGACAGGCCAGGCAACCTTCGACTGAATGCATATATATATATATATATATATATAAATAGTATATATATATACTATTTAAATTTTCGAGGGTTATATACAATACACACGCATATATTCATGTGTAATTCAAGGATAATCCAGAACTACCCGACAAATAAATATTTATATGTTCACGAAATTAGAAAAATAGCCTAGAAATAAAATTAGTCTAGATATCAGCACTAAGATTAACTTGGAGCAAAAGACAACTAAATAGAATAAAACAAAACACAGCCCCTCACACGGCGACCGAAGGTTGCAAAGTCTGCAACACTGATAGGTGCTCCTGGTCGTGCCCTATTTAGGTTGTTTTGGGGCGTTTTGTTCAGTTTTGTATCTGTGCACAGATTCTCACTGTGGGAAAGGGCGGTGGCATGCGAGGTTCTCACCTGGCAGGATGCTGACAATGGTGGTGGGCAGAACTTGCCGAGACCAGGTGTGGAGGTGGGTGTGCTGTCCGGCCTCCAAGCGTACGACCGCCAAGGAGACCAATGGCAGCAAGCCAAGCAAATATGTGTCTACGGCGCCTCGGGTTCTCAGGTGGTCACCCGAGTCACTCATTTCTTGGAAGAGATCATAAATCACTAATCAGAGCTTACAAACTACTAAACCACTACTTATCTCTCTATTGTTATGCTTTGTGCCTTCTATTTATATAAATAATATTATATATAATATATATGATATATATATAATATATACTATATATACTATATATACTATTTATACTATTTATACTATTTATACTATTTATACTATTTATACTATTTATACTATATTATAGTATATATACTATACATGCTATATATGCTATACATGCTATATATGCTATACATGCTATATATGCTATATATATTGTATATACTGTATATACTTATATACTGTATATACTGTATATACTATATATATTATATATATACTCTATATACTCTATATACTCTATATACTATACATACTAAAAATACTATACATACTATACATACTATATATACTATATATATATAGTATTAGTATATATACCAGACGGGGTGGCCGAATGAGCAGAGCATCCGTCTCCCATTTTGGGAGATAGGGAGATCCGAACCCATGAGTTTGTGAGTTCGAATCCTGGGCGAGTCAAACCAATGACTTAAGAATTGATACTTTTCGCTTCCTAGCCTGGCGCTCGGCATTATTAGAATAAGTCAAGGACTGGTTGGCTCAGTGTCAGGATAATGTGACTGAATGGGATATCAGGTCATGGTGCTGGCGGCCTGGTTTCCCAGTGGGGCAGCACTATAAAGTCTCCCTGAGTGCGCACTGTCACAAGTCAGTGCCCGTCCTTCTTATGACCTTAGATGTTGCTAGGATGTAAACCAACAACAAACAAACACAAACATTAGTATATACTGCTGTTGTTGCTGCTCTTGTTGCAGTTGTTGTTACTGACTTTTTGTTGTTGTACATAGCTGATTAAGAAGGGGAAATATATAATATATATACTACATATAATATATATAATATATATAATATATATAATATATATAATATATATATAATATATATAATATATAAAATATATATAATATATATAATATATATAATATATATAATATATATAATATAGGCAAGAGGCTGAGTCGTGACAGCTGAATAGACCAGGTGGCAGCACCAGGCAAGGCAGGGAGCCTGTCCATTCCACCTGAGTTGTTAAATGTCAGTAGTTGTGATGTATCCAGACACGTGCAACCAGAGGGACCATTAAAGGATAATCAGTTTATGGATAATTATATTTGTATAATGCTTATACAGCACATAATACATATACCATATAATATATATAATATATATAACATAATATATATAATATATATATAATACGCATTATAACCCCCACGTGCAGCACCATCTTCATCCCAACATCCACCCCCTCCACCCCTACCTCCTGCCCCGTCATACCCCTCCTCCACTACCCCCTTTGTCACGCACCCTGACCCTCCACCCTACCCCACTCCCCCACCCCACACCACCCCACACTCACCCACCCGCCCCCCATCCAGGCCTGTCGGTTGACCTTAGGTCTCGCAGCGTTCCATCCGCCGGCTTGTCACTACAAATTACTGCCATATTCGCATGGAGTCATCACTAGTGCCCACATGTTGCACGCTGCCTAGCCGGCCACCCGACAACTACGCTGAAGGTGCTGCGCTGTCAGAAGGGGTTGACCTTGATATACAGCTGCGCATCTTCTAAGCCCTCTTTCTCAAAGCTGTGACTTCAAGTCGGCTGCTGAAGTTCACACAATGCGCATGCTCAGTACACCGTAAACAAAAGTAACATCTTTACATGTAATGGTGCAAATAGATGGGACGGGTGATTTAAAATAGGTCAAGCTGAAGACGCAGTGATTTCAAATAGGTCAAAGCTGAAGGCTGGGTGATTCCAAATAGGTCAAAGCTCAAGGCAGTATAGCTTCAAATAGGTCCAACTGAAATCGGAGTAATTTCAAATAGGTTAAAGCTGACGGCCTTCTTCAGACCACACAATATCTCTGACTGAGTGACCACGGCACAAGATGGCCGTCTGAGATGTTGGCCTTGTTGATGTGCCGGGCGTCCGTGTCGATCTACGTCTAACCTCGCAATTTGATTGGTTGGCAGGGCGTGGGCGTACATGCGCCAAGGATCAATTCAGAAACGCTCCATAAACTGCTGAGTCACGGCAACTGGGTTCAATCTAAGACACAACAGACACTTGCCAGGCCAACTGGAGGTTGTTGTTGCAGTTGCTTCAGTTGCTTCAGTTGCTGTAGTTGTTTCTGTTGCTTCAGCTGTTTCTGTTGTTTCTGTTGTTTCAGTTGTTTCAGTTGTTTCAGTTGTTTCAATTGTTTCAGTTGTTTCAGTCATTTCAGTCATTTCAGTCGTTTCAGTCATTTCAGTCGTTTCAGTCGTTTCAGTCATTTCAGTTGTTTCAGTTGTTTCAGTCGTTTCAGTCGTTTCTGTCGTTTCTGTCCTTTGTGTCGTTTCTGTCGTTTCTGTCATTTCTATCGTTTCTGTCATTTCTGTCGTCTCTGTCATCGCTGTCGTTTCTGTCGTTTCTGTCGTTTCTGCCGTTTCTGTCATTGCTGTCGTTGCTGTCGTTGCTGTCATTGCTGTCGTTTCTGTCGTTGCTGTCGTTTCTGTTGTTAATGTCGTTTCTGTCATTTCTGTCGTTTCTGTTGTTTCTGTTGTTGTTGCTCTTGTTGCAGTTGCTGCAGTTGTTTCTGTTGGTGTTGATGTTGTTTATGTTGGTGTTGATGTTGTTCTGTTGATTCTGTTGTTTATATTGTAGTTGAGCTTGTTTCGGTTGTTTCTGTTGGTTCTGTTGTTGTTGATCTTGTTACAGTTGTTTCTGTTGTTTTTGCTGTTGTTTCTGTTGCTTCTGTTGTTGCAGTTGATGCAGTTGTTTCTGTTGCTTCTGTTGTTTCTGTTTTTTCTGTTGTCTCTTTTATTGCTGTTGCTGTTGCTTCTGTTGTTGTTGTTGCCGTTGTTGTTTCTGTTGTTGCTGATGTTGTTGCTGTTGCTGCGGTTACTGCTGTTGCTGCTTTTGCTGCTGTTGCCATTGTTGCCGTTGTTGCCATTGTTGCCGTTGTTGCCGTTATTGCCGTTGTTACCGTTGTTGTTGCCGTTGTTGCTGTTGTTGTTGCCATTGTTGTTGTTGCTGCTGTTGCTGTTGTTGCTTTAGTTGCTGTTATTGCTGTTGTTCTTGTTGCTGTTGTTGTTGTTGCTGTTGTTGCTGTTACTGGCTTTTGTTGATTAAGGAGTGGACATTTCAATCACAGACAACTCAGTTTGACTCTGCTTGGATTCGAACTCCTCACCTTCTGAACGGGAAGATTGCGCTCTATCGATTGGAATTATTCATTCAAAACAACGGGTAAACACAAATTTAGCAAAAAATAATGCTTTTACATTTTAGAACCATTCATTCTAAGCAGAGGTAAACACATAATTTTGCCAAAATTATAATTTCGCTTTCAAAATCATTAATTCAAGGAAGAGCTAAGGAATGGATCCTAACAAAACTACTGCATTTGCTTTGAGATTCATTCATTCCAGACAGAGATAGGCGATGAATATGAATGAAGACTTTGCTTCAATTGTGTCCTTCCAATTGAAGGTTGGAATTAAAGTAACCTTGTCCGATGATTTAGAATTTCTGCCATTTTCTGAGATAAATACATTATGCTAAGCATCATAGTCTATCTTAGTTTAATTTGGAGTAACTTTGATTTTAAATGGCCAACTTTGGAGATATTTGACCTTAAAACATACCAAATTAATTTTGGTAAACACACTAAAACTTGGGCACTATAGACTTCAGTAGTAACAGGTTCTATTAAATTAACTTATTATGACCTTCTATACAGCAAAACTATGCTTAATAAGTTCACCAGTATCAGAGAGCGTGTATATAAACAGATGAGAGAGACAACTCCCGCGAAAATCGGTAACACAGGCTACAGTGGCGTTCCTGGCGGTTAGTGTTGAACAAGCTTTGAGTTTGCCATACGTGTAGTGCAAAACATTTGTTTTTATTCAAAATTAATAGAAATGCAGAAGCCTAACCTTATCGATTTAATATAATCCTTTTGGTAAACATGTTTTCTATATGTGTACTAAGCGGCTTGTTTCTATTTGGTGTAGTTTTAGAGATATTTCACTTTTTCTGGAGGAAGATTGCACACGACCATTGACAATGCCTTGAGTTTGCCGTACGCGTAGTGAAAAACGTCAGTTTTATTCCAAATTAATAGAAATCCAGAACCCTAACCATATCAATTTAATATAATCTTGTTGGTAAACATGTTTTCTATGTGTATTCCAATCAGTTTGTTTCTAGGTGGTGTAGTTTTAGAGATATTTCACTTTTTTGTAGGAAGATTGCACACGACCATTGACAATGCCTTGAGTTTGCCGTACGCATAGTGAAAAACGTCAGTTTTATTCCAAATTAATAGAAATCCAGAACCCTAACCATATCAATTTAATATAATCTTGTTGATAAACATGTTTTCTATGTGTATTCCAATCAGTTTGTTTCTAGGTGGTGTAGTTTTAGAGATATTTCACTTTTTCTGGATGAAGATTGCTCACTGCCATTGAAAATGCCTTGAGGTTTGCCCATATGCTTAAGCTGTTCAACAACCACCACTTGGAGCGCCACAGTCGGCAGATGTTACATGCTCCAGTATGGGAGTTGTCCCTCTCATCTGTTTATATACACGCTCTCTGCCAGTATCTAAGGTGAATATGTAGAATTAAGTGTCGATAAGTGTTTTGGTTTTGAAAATTTGATCTTTACATCAGACTATGCAACTTTAACTGAAGAAAATGTTTTCATTTTCAGAATGGATGTATCAACTTAAAATAACCTGGTGCACGTAACTTCTAATTTGGACAAGATTCTACCTCCGAACAAATTGCCTTTTTTGCTTAAAGCTGCAGAGTCCGATGAAGCATCAAAGTTTCAAAACCAAAGCAATTATCTACATATGATTTTACATATCTAACTTAGACACAGATGTACTTATTAAGCATTGTTTCCACATAGAAGGGAAAACCGAGTCAATTTAATAGAACTTGTTACTGCAGAAGCCTGTGCTGTCAGAGCTTTGGCGTGCTTGCCAAAATTAATATTGCATGTCTACACTTAAAATATCTCAAAAGTTGGCCACTAAAATAAAAGTTACTTCAAACTAAAGTAAGGAAGATTACGACAATCAATTTAATATATTTATCTCAGAAAAATAACAGAAATTCAAAACCGTTGGACGGTGCAACTTTAAATTCTCAATGGGAGATTGATTGTGTCAGGACTAGTGTACCTACATTGAAAGGGTAACTGCGTCATCACCTGATAACGCGTCCTGATATGACCTTAGATGTTGCCAGGACGTAAAACTCCAACAACCAACCATCACCTGATAACAATATATGATGAATATCAATACTGTACTTAACAGGAATCAGTTTTCTTTTCTTTCTCTTGAAGATTTATACTGCAATCCATGGATAAGTCTGAATAGTCTTGTTTTCACCATTAGAAAGTTGGTCGATAGAAAACCAGAGCCTACACATTTACTGACACAAGGGATTTTCATTTTCAACCTCCCACACCACATAGACATGGTATGAGAGCAACTGGCCTTTGATTATGCTGTAAGTTATACACAGCAGTCAACATCCAAATTTACAGAACTGATGGCATGGGGAAGCACTATAAAGCCTATAAAGTTAATCTGCAGCTACTCGCACAATTTATCATCAGCAGAGATTATATTTTAAATCCTGGAAGCTCACTAAATTACCCTCTCGCTGAGCTCGTTAACCTGTGACATTTGAGTTTCTCACCAAATATCACAAACCTATAACCTTTTCTCATTAAATATCACTCATGTCTGGTAGCAATCTGTCACCAATTTGTCACCACCACTGGAGAATACTGCTCAACTGTTAGATCTTGTTTATATCGAGTGTATGTTTATTAATGGATTAAGATTAAATAACTTGAACGAGAAAAGCAAATACCAAATAAATGGTAAGCTTACATATAAGAACTTAAAGTTGAACAATATTTTTGTTTGTGAGTTTCTACCATATTTAAAATATAAATATATTTGGTTCATCATTAGAATTTATTTTTCTCCATTTTGATTTTGTTTGTTTTTTGTTTGGGTTTTACGTCCTGGCAACAACTCAGGTATTGTAAACCACTGTATGACCCCCAATAGCCAATGTCTACTTTTGCTGCTGTGGGGGTGGGGGGTGGGGGGTGGGGGTGGGGGTGGGGGTGGGGTGAGTTAAACGAACAAACAAACAGCTCAGGTCATATCAGGAGCTCCAGTTGGATGTCACATTAGTTGGTTGTTGGAATTTCATATCCTGGCAACATCTAGGGTAATATCAGGATGGGTACCCACTTATGACAGTGCACACTCATGGCAATTTTATAATGCTGCTCCACTGGGAAACCAGGCTGCCAGCACCATGAACCGATATCCCACTCAGCCACCTTAGATATCAGTGCAGACTACTACTACATTACATGTACAATGTAAATATGAATGTCTTCAGGAGGGACTATAAATATTATATTCTTCGCAATCCGAACGACATGAGCGGATGAGTAAAGACTATATTCAGATTGCTTTTCAGGTTTGAATCTGGTGGTGGTTTTACAGGTTCGACAAGTTAACCATTGCTTTGTCTCAGTTGAAGCTGAGGTTGTGTGGGGAGGTTGTGTGGGGTTGTCTGAGTATGTGTGTGTGTCTGTATTTGTGTGTTTGTCTGCTTGTGTGTGCGCGTGGGGGGGGGGGGGGGGATTGGATCCAGCATTTGATACCCATTTCTGGCATTTCTCTCTTGTCGTCCAGCTGGTGTTATATTGGCTTGTCTGTAGGCGACTGAATAAGGTCATCTCAGCACCATCTTTGGCGCGAAAGAGAAAACAGCTGTTACCCAGCAAGCTAAGTTAAGGTTGCATAATCTGATGTTTTATTTTCCTCCTTTTTTGTTGTTGTTGCCTATCACGAGAAGTCACACTGACCTTCTTTTTCATCGCTAAGCAAAATTGTGTCAAATTTTTCTGATTTACACAGTATCGCTGTAGATGTTTGTTTGTTGTTGTTCTATGTCCTAGCAACATCTAAGGTCATATCAGGACGGGTACCGACTTGTGGCAGTGCGCACTCATGGCAACTTTATAGTGCTGCCCCTCTGGGAAACCAGGCTGCCAGCACCATGACCTGATATCCCTCTCAGTCACATTATCCTGACACTGAGCCAACCAGTCCCTGCCCTATCCTATTAATGCCGAGTGCCTGGCTAGCAAGCGACAAGTATCAATTTTTAAGTCATTGGTTTGACTCAATCAGGGTTCAAAACCATGACTCCACGATCTACCAGCACGGGAGACGGGCGATCTAACTGATTCGGCCATCCCGTCTGGTCGTATCGCTGTAGAATTAAACTAACTAGCTATACATGTGAAACACGCTAACTGGCCAATGAGGATAGTTTGGTGTTGGGGTAAAAGTATGGAGAATTTCTCCCGATCGATCTTATTTCCTGACAAATATAAACAAAGATGCAAAAGCTGTTATTCAAGGGAGTTACCCTGAGACCGGAAAACGGTGCGCCAGGGCGGGGGGTGGGGGGTCTAGCACATGTGGATGAGACGGGAAAAGGTGAACTAACATATACATAGTGCAGCAGTAAAGGTTCATCATGACGATACAAAATGAGAATCAGTCGGTGAGTTTGAGGATGGCAAACCTTTAACGCTTACAGGTATGTATGTGCAGATTTGGGAGTGCAAGCAAACCTTTTATTTATTCATAATCTAGTTTTACATATTCAATATCTTAGAAAGGTTTCATTTAGCAGATGGAATGTTGGTACCCCCCCAACCCCCAACCCCCTAACACCCACTCCAGTCCCCTGCCCCTCCCCATCCCTCCCAGGGGTATTGAGGCAGACGATCACTCAAGATCATATTGCATTTTAATTGTGGTATATTTTATTTTGCTGCACTTTTCTGTATTCCTGATATCGGTGGATATTTGTTCTAATCCTGTGTTACCAAATAGGAAGGACGTTTCTCAAACGATTTGTTTGTTTCCCCCCTTCCTCATTTGAACATGTAGGTTACCCCATCCACTTCTAGCTTCACAGCTTTGAGTGAACCGGTCTGCTATACCTAGAAATTTTGCAACCATGAAAGCTTTAATTTAACCTCCCTTCTAGGGACTACTAAAAGACTGAAACATACAATCCTCCAAGCATTGTTTATCCCATCATTACTAACAACCTACTTACTCAAACTACTTCATGTAGTCAAAAAACACACCTGAGGTATTAACCTTTTAAGCATAACCCTATAAGCTAACCACACTCTATATAACAGAATAAACAAACCATTCTACTAACACTCACTCCATCTCAAAATGTTAACTCCAACAACATGATAGTTTTGCAATTCACAACATAGTAGGCATACAAACCTATGAAGGAAAACTATGCACCTAACCACTCCGTAATGTAAAGGTCTAATCAATACACATGTATGTATCAAGTGTGTAGGAATACAACATATAACTGCTATTTTTGTATGTGAATTGTCAAACTATACCATATGTAAGTCTTTGAATGTTTGATATTGTTATTTCAGCTGATTTGGGCTAGCTGCATATATTGTAAATAACTGTATTGTCACATGGCTGGAAGACCAGTGCCACGGCGCTGACAAAAGACTTTATTCAATGAATAAACTATATTTACAACAAAAAAAAACATTGTGAGTTTGTATTTTCTGTGTAACCTGCTCTTTAGGTATCTCCCATTTCTGTCCAGACAGATTTTTAGCCCTTTATTTTGGAGTCATTGCAGTATTTTTAAAGCTGCTTCTGTTGCCCAGTCCGGCACTGATGTAGGTTACTACTTACTGTCATGGGCGTGATGAAAATTGGAAATATTGCGCCTAGAGCGCCAATCAAACCCACATCTCTTGCATTCCAAGCCAGTGTGCTATCCATTACACTACCTAGGTTCCCTGATGTCACCACCCTCCCCATGCATACCTGTCAATCGAACTCCTTGCCTGAGAGGTCAGAACAGACTACTACACTCGTCCCCTGGTATTGTAAGTCAATGGTTATTTAATACGGCTGTATTCCTTATTACTTGAAATCTTCCAAATATGGCAGATACTCCAAACCATCGTCGGACAATGCAACTCTAAGACACACATTTAGAACCGTTTTAGGAGCCAATTCCAAAAGATGATGATCCTCAGAGTGGCATGACTAGATCTGAAGCCGCAAGTGTCAATACAAGCGGGGTGGGAGGGGGCAGGAGGGGGCGATGAAGGGGGCAGGAGGAGCCGGAAGGGAAGGAGGGTCAGGATGGGGGTAGGAAGGGGGTAGGAAGGGGCATGAGGGGGCAGGATGGGGTAGGAGGGGGCAGGAGGGGGCAGGAGAGGGCAGGGAGGTTGGAGGCTGTCGTTTTAAGGACGTTGTTCAACCTGTGAACTGTCCAAAGCAACTCAGGCCAGATGTGAGCAGCTTTGGGCAGGTCTGGGCAGCGGTGGGCAGGTCTGAGCAGCTGTGGGCCTCTCTGTGCAACTCTGTGCATCTCTGAGCAGCTCTGTGCAGCTCTGAGCAGCTCTGGGCATCTCTGTGCAGCTTTGTCCAGCTTTGTGCAGCTCTGTGCAGTTCTGAGAGGCTCTGGGAAGTTATGTGCAGCTCTGTGCAGCTCTGAGCAGCTCTGGACAGCTCTGAGCAGCTCTGTGAAGCTCTGTGAAGCTCTGTGCAGCTCTGAGAAGCTCTGTGCAGCTCTGTGCAGCTCTGTGTAGCTCTGTGTAGCTCTGTGCAGCTTTATGCAGCTCTGTGAAGATCTTAGCAGCTCTGGGCAGCTCTGAGCAGCTCTGGGCAGCTCTGGGAAGCTCTGGCCATCTCTGGCCATCTCTGGGCATCTCTGTGTAGCTTTGGGCAGCTCTGAGCATATCTGAGCAGCTCTGAGCAGCTCCATCAAGGCAGTTCCTTCCTTCACTCCTCTTACCCCTTTTCATCACGAATTTGACCTTCTATGGATCTCCAGCATCCACTCCACCAATCCCCACCCACACAGCCACCCATCCCCCTGCCTCCTTGTCCCATAACCCACCCAGGCAATGCCTCCACCCACCCCCCACACCCACACCACGTTGACGGACTGACTATTTTCTCGAGGTATCACCTCAACGTCGACGGAACCTGTGGTTGGAGAGTGTGATCTATGAGAACTCCCTCCGCGACTTCCAGCCAGCAAACAAGCAATATCTTTAAGGACCACGCTGCCAAATGTCACAGTGGCCTCTCTGTAATTCCCTAATACGTGTTTAATGGGTGGTAGTTCCCCCTCCCCCTCCACATGCCTGCCCCCCCCCCCCCCATCCTCTGTTTATTTCTATCAACAACTGCCTTACAGTTACATAGTCTGACAGTTTTCAGTTTCTGTCATTTTCTGAGATAAATATATTAGGTTGATTTTTATAAACTATCTTACGTTAGTTTGATGTAGCGTTGCTTTAAAATGACTAACTTAGGCGATATTTGAACTGTAAACATACTCCATTAATTTTGCCATGTTTGCCAAAACTCTGACTCCTTATGCCAGGCACACACCTACCTTTGTGCGCACCCACCTACCATATACGATCTAAAACTGCCCGTTTCGCACACAAAAATCGCGAGGTGTGCGCTCCCCGCGCACACCTAGTGATTGCGATTCCTGACTAAAAACTCAGTTTTAGGGCTAAAACGGGCTGATTACGATTGCAATTCACGATTCGAAAAATGAATCGGCCCATTTTCAGTTTTAAGCGGATCGGGTCGAGTCGCGAGTTTTACTGTGCGAATCGTAAACAGTAGGTGTGTACTTGGCATTAGGCTTTTATCGAACTCTGCAGCATTAAGCAATACTGAATTATAAAATTATTAAATAACGGGCGATTTACTAGGGGAGGAATGTGTGGGTAAAGGAGGGAGGAGGCTGCATAAAAGGGGAGGTGTAGGCGGGTGAAGGTGTGGGTTTGGGTGTGGGTAGGGGTGGGGTGGGGGGAGCATCTAAACGGTAGAATCTAAGGTCAGCCAACACCCACGCATTGGTAAAAATGCTGATGTAGTCGATGAACAACAAGTAGTTACCGGCTATGTGATGACCAATTAAAGCCACATAATCCAATGAAAGCATACTATTTTCAAAACCAAAATACTTGTATGATACTATATATATGTGCATTATTTTGGAGATATGGTATTTGTTTTTGGAAAAAGAAGGGAGAAAAGGCAAGGAAGAAAGAAATGCTTAAAGACAATTCTAGAATCATGCAATACCATATAATGCATATTCAGCAAATGCATACTACTTTTATTGAACTGGTATTGAATACACTTACTATTGCAACTAATAGTTCATTTATATTATGTGTAATACGTTTATTATCGAACAGGATTTGCATGTGGTTATTATTGCAATTGAGGGGTTCATTTATGTACTAACAAATTCTACTGAACGGCCAGAAGACTAGTGCTCTGGTGCTGACAAAAGGCATTATTCACTGAATAAACTACATTTGAGAAAAGAAAAAAAGAAGAATTTGCTCCTATGTATCTGGGTTAGATGGCACTGGTCTACTTATTAATACATTCGTTAAGGCCCCCCCATAGGTACATCAAAACCCAATGACGTTAAAAGGCATTGATATGATCTAATTAACATCACAATGGTTATATATATATATCACATCACATACACTTGGAGTCAACTGGTGTACTCACACAAGTTACTTTGGATGTCAGCCAATTATAACCAAAGTTATTCCAAATAAAGTATAGCAGGTTTTAAATATCAAGCTAATATATTTTACTTCTAGGCAAAGTTACATAATCCGCTGGTTTTCAACTTCCGAAACATCATGAACCCCACTAAGCTCTCCTGACAATTGTAAAGAGATGCAAACTGCAGTGGTATGGCCACATTTTCCATTCGTCAGGTCTGGTCAAAACCATCTTGCAAGACATGGTGAAGGGGGAGGGGTAAGAAAACAAAGACAGACAAAGGAAGTGCGCGAAGACAACATGAGAGAATGGACAGGCCTGGAGTTTGGCAAGTATCAGGATAATGCGACTGGGTGGAATATCAGGTCATGGTGGTGGTGGTGGCCTGGTATCCCAGTGGGACAACACTATAAAGTTTCCATGAGTGTGCACTTGTAAAGTCGTCGTCTGGCAGCTGTAGTTGTGTAGGCAGGCTAATAGGAAATCAATACAGGCAAGTATAAGAAAGGCAGAGTATAGAGTGAAAGTAAAGTTAGTGAGAGTTTGCACCCTCAGGTTTATTATTATATAGTGGTTTCTCGACCTGACATGGCATATATCCTGACCATGCCCTCCAATGAACAGTAAGCATTTCTAGGTCCACCAATCAACAGTAAGCATTCTTGTGTCACTATGGCAACTGTGATCTACCCACCAGCACCATGCCTTGTGACTGCTTTGGCCTCACCTGCCCTGTTATGTCTGTGTGTGTGGTGATCCGTGACTAACAGTTGTGGGGGAGGGGGTTGTGAGTAGAGCTCTTGAGCTCCTTCCACACTAACAATAGTGCCCCTCTCACACTATCTATAGAATACACAATGACTATTTAATACAAGTAAAGGATCAGCAGCACCACATAATTACATTAATGCCCCTGGCCCTATACATCATTTACCTTTATAGACCATTTGTAATCCCTTATAGACCAGTTCACATTCCCCACCAATGTGTTTTATCAGAATATTTTACACACTGTTAAAAGTATGTACCCGTCATGATATGACATTAGGTGTTGCTAGGTTGTAAAGCTCCAACAACCAATCAAATTCGAGTGAATGACAGGCCTCTGTGTCTGAGTGTTGACTATTCATTTCAATAGTTGTGTGAAGAGTCAAGTAAAAGTCAACAAAGCGTACACAACTACCTTTTGTCAGAAAGTTGCCGCCGAAACTGAGACTAGGAGTACAGAATAAATAACTACTCCAAGATAAATAACTACTCCAGAAGTGAATATTATTTCAGCATTAAAGCTGCATAGTCTGATGAAGTATCAAATTATCTAACTTAGATAATTGTGTATTTTTTAAACATTTGTTTCTGCATAGAAGGGAATACTGAGTCAACTTAATAGAACCTGTTACTGCAGAAGTCTATGGTGTCCGACTTTTGGCGTGCTTGCCAAAACTAATTTTATATGCTTGCACTTCAAATATCTATTTAAAAAAAAACACATTTAAAATATAAATTACTTCAAACTAAATTAAAGTAGGTGATAATGATCAATCTAATATATTTATATCAGAAAAATCATAGAAACTCAAAACATTGGTTTTGACATTTAGAGTTAAATATATTAGGGTGACAATGTAGTAGCCTCCACCGACCTCTCGGGCAAGGAATACAGAGCCAGGTAGGCGTGGATAAGATGATTGCATCAGGGAGCCGAGGTAGTTTACTGGTCGCATATATCCCATCACCCTTCCTCCACGACCCCTCCCCTAACATAGCTTTTTTCTCTTGTGGTAAACATTTTATTCATCTGAAAACAGTCTTTTCTTCAGCAGCGCCGAGGCACTGGTCTTTCGTCGAGGCTTAACTATTTCTTTCTTTAAATCTTTAAAATATTTTATTCGTGTGAATACATACATATGTTGTCAACGCCAAGGCACTGGTCTTCCAGCCATTAGAGAGATCACATTTCGCATTGTGTGCAGCACACCCCATTCTGAACATTGAAAGTGGGGGAGCAGCCTATGCCAATAGTGACTTCAGTCACTATAAGTATACTCTTCTACTTGTGATAGCCAGGCTGGGCATTGAACAGTAGAAAAAATCAACACACACACAAAAACACCTGCCAACAAACAAACCACAGAAACTTGCTGGCCTTCAGACCACACAAAGGGACTTACTTACTTTCTCAATCGATACCATGGGGAGCGCAGTGTATAAACAACCCTTAAATGTCACGGCTAAATAAAGCGCCAGGCAACCTGAGATGCATCTTTAATGACACGACGTAACTAAGACACATCGCCCCAGTTACACACATCAAGCTGACCCAACAATAAACGCAGCGCAGACTCTGTAGCTCTGGACTGCTGTCTTTGCGGTGTGTGTATTTAAATTACTTTAATAATCAGCAATGTTTCTCGAAGTCTTTAGCTCAGGAAATCATAGCTAATAATATTTCAGTGATAGACATCGATGCCTTAATAGATGCCCCACCTTCAGTTCCTGCCTCAATTCCTTCCTGCCCCACTTCCTCCCCAATCCCTGTCCCAATTCCTTTCCCATTTCATACCCAAATTCCTGCCCCATTTTCTGCCCCAATTTCCTGCCCCATTCCCCCACCGCCACCACACATCTGAACATTGATACTTGTCGGTACCTAGCCCGGTGTAACGATTTCAACTTCCCCCCCCCCCCCTTCCCAAGTTCCCCCTGGGAATCTGAAAACGTTTTTAACTTCCCTCCGGGGAAATTAAAAACGTTTTCAGATTCCGGGGGGGGGGACTTAAAAACAGTTTTCAGATTCCTCCCCCTATTTTCAAATTCCCCCCTCTGGGAATTTAAAATTGTTTAAAAAACTTAAAAAACTTTTAAAAATTTAAATTCAGACCTATAATATTTTTTTCTTAACCATCTTGGAGACTTTTTGTGTCATTTGTGGTTAAATATGTTTTATTGTGACTAGTAATAATTTCCATTATGCTATTCTCTGTATATATATTTATAAAATTATCAAAAATAACAAAAATTACAAAAATAAAAAGAAAAATTCCCCCAAAATGGGGGGGGGGGAGGGAAAGTTAAAACGAGGGAGGGAATTTGAAAACGTTTTCAAATTCCCCTGGGAGGAATTTGAAAACGTTTTCAAGTTCCCGGGGGGGAACTTGAATATGGAGGGAATTTGAAATCTTTACACCGGCACTCGACATTACTAGGATAGGGCAAGGAGCAGTGGAATGAAGAAGACCAGTTGTCCACGGTTGAAACAAATCCCCCCTCCCCTCCTCCCTTACTCAACTAATGTACGACAGGACACGGTGGCCGAATTGATAGAGCTCAAGTTTTCTGTACGGAAGGTTGTGAGTTCGATTCCTGCTCGAGTCAAGCTCGGCATTAGTTGGATAGGGCAAGGACTGGTTAGCTCATTGTCAGGATAATG
The DNA here is from genome assembly GCA_030323885.1 of Branchipolynoe longqiensis. Classification (NCBI taxonomy): domain Eukaryota; kingdom Metazoa; phylum Annelida; class Polychaeta; order Phyllodocida; family Polynoidae; genus Branchipolynoe; species Branchipolynoe longqiensis. The sequence goes on along the minus strand of CM059192.1, from coordinate 20,445,552 downwards.
TGACTGAGTGGGATATCAGGTCATGGTGTGGGCAGCCTAGTCTCCAAGTGGGGTAGCACTATAAAGTCACCATGAGTGCGCACCGTCATAAGTTGGCACCTGTCTTTATATTACCTTAGATGTTGCCAGGACGCAAAACTCGTCGAGCCCATATATATTCTCGAAACTGTCGGACTTCATTGTTAGGTGCGCATTACGTGAGGGTGCTGAAAGGGTAGTGAACTATTTGGAAGATTTTTGTGTAATCGCTTCTTCACTATCTGAGGCATGTAGAGATCAGTTAACGGTCCTATGTCTGTTGCGAAGGTTAGGATTTTTTATAAGCTTCCTGAAGGTGGTGACTCCTTCGACTAATATTAGATTTTTAGGGATTATGATTGATACGGTCAAGATGGAATATATATGTGGCATATATATGTGGCTATATCACATACACAAAGTCATTGTCTTGTTACTACATAGTTTTGTTATTTTTATTACATTCATTGATTAAGCAGAAGCAATTTCAATCAACTAAAATCATGGACAATTAAATATCCCCATTCCACTACTCCTTGCCCATTGCTAGTGATGCTGAGCCCCAGGCTAGGCATTGACAAGGATACATTCCTAACAGTTTAAGTCGGTGTTTTTTCTCGGCTGGGGTTCGAATCCCATGACCAGGGCGTTTAATTCAATCGGCCAACCTGTCCGGTTTTAACACAACCCATGTCACTAGTTTTTTTTTAATACCAGCAAAAATACGTAGCTGACTAGAACCCTGTCACTGCAAAATTTAATTCTGCAGAATAAAATATTTGTAAAAGACAAAGAAGAAACAACAGAAGAAGAAACAACGGAAGAAGAAAGATCAGTTTCCACTCTCAAAATACACCACACTATCGGAGTGATTATGTGCACCCGATTGGATAACCACGAAGGGGTGAAGGTCATTCAATTGAAGCTACCTGTCTGTAAACAGTAAACCATTGAATGGGTGAAGGTCATTCACAGGAAAGCTATCTGTCTGTAAACAGTACACCATTGAAGGTGTGAAGGTCATTCAGTTGAAGCTACCTGTTTGTAAACAGTACACCATTGAAGGTGTGAAGGTCATTCAGTTGAAGCTACCTGTCTGTAAACAGTACACCATTGAAGGGGTGAAGGTCATTCAGTTGAAGCTACCTGTCTGTAAACAGTACACCATTGAAGGTGTGAAGGTCATTCAATTGAAGCTACCTGTCTGTAAACAGTACACCATTGAAGGGGTGAAGGTCATTCAGTTGAAGCTACCTGTCTGTAAACAGTACACCATTGAAGGGGTGAGGGTCATTCAGTTGAAGCTACCTGTCTGTAAACAGTACACCATTGAAGGGGTGAAGGTCATTCAGTTGAAGCTACCTGTCTGTAAACAGTACACCATTGAGGGGTGAAGGTCATTCAATTGAAGCTACCTGTCTGTAAACAGTACACCATTGAAGGGGTGAAGGTCATTCAGTTGAAGCTACCTGTCTGTAAACAGTACACCATTGAAGGGGTGAAGGTCATTCAGTTGAAGCTACCTGTCTGTAAACAGTACACCATTGAAGGGGTGAAGGTCATTCAGTTGAAGCTACCTGTCTGTAAACAGTACACCGTTGAAGGGGTGAAGGTCATTCAGTTGAAGCTACCTGTCTGTAAACAGTACACTTGAAGGGGTGAAGGTCATTCAGTTGAAGCTACCTGTCTGTAAACAGTACACCATTGAAGGGGTGAAGGTCATTCAGTTGAAGCTACCTGTCTGTAAACAGTACACCATTGAAGGGGTGAGGGTCATTCAGTTGAAGCTACCTGTCTGTAAACAGTACACCATTGAAGGGGTGAAGGTCATTCAGTTGAAGCTACCTGTCTGTAAACAGTACACCATTGAAGGGGTGAAGGTCATTCAGTTGAAGCTACCTGTCTGTAAACAGTACACCATTGAAGGGGTGAGGGTCATTCAGTTGAAGCTACCTGTCTGTAAACAGTACACCATTGAAGGGGTGTAGGTCATTCAATTGAAGCTATCTGTCTGTAAACAGTAAACCAGTGAAAGGGTTTCTTGCATAGAAGTCTCGGGGGTAGTAAGTAGGAGAACTGCTACGGAGGTACAACGGGATTCCGTAAGGTAGCCAGCCATTCAGGACTACAGTGCTCAGTAGGTAGCGGTGGCGCCAGCTGGTGGCAAACGATGGAACTGATCAGGCTAGATCAGCGAACGGCCTTTGTCTCCTGTAACATTCACCACCGCTTGCGTCATTTAGTCTTCGATTTAAAGTTGTGAGGTTTTGTTTGTGCGTGCGTGCGTGTGTGCGTGGGGAGGGTTGTTGTTGTTGTTGTTTTAAAGAAACGAAAAGGCAAGAAGCATCTTCTATATTACCGTGGGTGTGTTGGAGACAACGTGTTCTCTGTGGTGGAGTGGTTAGAGTGTCTGACTTTTTTTCTAGGTCAGACTCCTAATCTGAGGGTCGGCGGTTTGATTCCCCATGCCCCCAGCTCTGCCAATTTGGATTTCCACCGCTGTGTATAACTTACAGCGTCATCAAAGGACGGTTGCTCTCATACCATGTCTATGTGGTGTGGGAGGTTAAAAATCCCTTGGGTCGGTAAAAGTGTAGGCTCGGGCTTTCTATCGACCAGCAGTGGAGTGGGGAAGACCAGTCGTCTGTGACTGGGATTTCCCCTGCTTGGGACAACTAATGTACCAAACAAAAAAAAGAGAGACAAATAAGTGTTCACACTTCCTGTCTACCATTCGCTATATATAAACATTGTGACTAGAGCGAGACTATTTCCACCAGCGGATGTTTGAACACACAAACCTTCTGCATGGGAAACCAGCCATCGCTCTGACCGATTCAGCCTTCCCGTTAGTTTGTTTGTTGCTTAACGTCCTAGCAACATCTAAGGTCATATCTGGACGGGTACCGACCTGTGACAGTGCACTCTCATGGCGACTTTATAGTGCTGCCCCACTGGGAGACCAGGCCATCAGCACCATGACCTGATATCCCACTCAGTCACATTATCCTGACACTGAACCAACCAGTCCTTGCCCTATCCTAATAATGCCGATCGCCTGGCTAGGAAGCAACAAGTATCAATTTTTAAGTCACTGGTTTGACTCGACCAGGGTTCGAACCCACAATCCCATGGTCTACCAACACGGGAGACCGACGCTATAACTCATTCGGCCATCCCGTCTGGTTTGTCTTCCCGTTAGAAGGAACAGACATGTTGAACAGGATGCATTGGAATAATCAAATTGACACTAACTCAGTCTCCTTGGCTATGCAATTCACTACACATCAGTTTTCTGCCACTTTCCTCCTGGTCTGAGTGAGGTCAGAAGGCTGAATCGATAAACGCGCTGGCTGGCTTCCGATATATGAAGTAATGAGTTTGAATCCTGATTGAGTCAAACTAAGGACTTACACAATTCATACTTGTCACTACCTAGCCTGCTGCTCGGCATAAATAGGATAGGACAAGGGACTGGTTTGCTTAGTATCAGGATAATTTGACTGAGTGCGATATCTCCAATTTTTGGTTTGATCTCGATCGATCTTGATCGATTTCGATCAGTCATAGTCAGTTTCAATCAATTTCGATCAAACCAAAAATGGGCTGAAATGCAGGACTAAAACTCAAACTTATGCTCGAAACGGGCAGTTTTAGATCGTATACGGGAGGTGTGTACCAGGCATTAGACATTACCAGGACGTAAAACTCCAACAACCAACCAGTGTACTGTCACAAGTCAGTACCCGTCCTGATATGACTTTAGACATTGCCAGGACATAAAACTCCAACAACCAACCAGTGTACTGTCACAAGTCAGTACACATCCTGATATGACCTTAGACATTGACAGGACATAAAACTCCAACAACCAACCAGTGTACTGTCACAAGTCAGTACACATCCTGATATGACCTTAGACATTGACAGGACATAAAACTCCAACAACCAACCAGTGTACTGCCACAAGTCGGTACCCGTCCTGATATGACCTTAGATATTGTCAGGACATAAAACTCCAACCGCCAAACTCTCTGTTGGGAACTCTTCTTTATATGGCGACAGGAGGTCGACTTGGCAGGTGTTCCACGCGAGCTTGTTACCGGCGTCGGGGTGAGCGATAAAGCAGGACTTGTCAGACCGCCTTGCCCACTTCATGCCATTGAAGGGGTGTAGGTCAGGACGAGGCCCATCCGTTATGACCACGTGACCCAGTGTAACACCCTTAAGTTGGTTGGTTGGTTATTGGAAGTTTACGTCATGGCAACATCTAAGGTCATATCAGGACGGGTACTGGCTTGTGACAGTACACTGGTTGATTGGTTGTTGGAGTTTTACATCCTCGCAACATCTAAGGTCATATGACCTTAGACATTGACAGGACATAAAACTCCAACAACAGGCTAAGATGCTTGTTAATACAGTTATAAGTACAACTATGAATAGCATCCTATGATGTCGCTTCATCAGGTCATTATTGAACAAAATCCAATCTCTTTTTTCCAACACCATCTGCACCTAACACCATCTGCACAGTGCTATCTGTACCCAGCACCGTCATATGCTGCTTGTTGGGGATTACGTCCTGGCAACATCTAAGGTCATAATCAGGACGTGCACCAACTTGTGACAGTACACACTCATGGCGACTATATAGTGCTGGCCCAATTGGAGACCAGGCCACCAGCACTACTACCATGACCCGATTTCCCTCTCAGTCACATTAAACCAGTCTCTGTCTCATCCTGCTAATGCCGAGTGCCAGGCTAGGTGGCAACAAGTTAGTTTGTTGGTTGTTGGAGCTTTACTTCCTGGCAACATCTAAAGTCATATAAGGACGGGTTCCAATTTGTGACTGTGCATTCATGGTGACTCTATAGTGCTGCCCCACTGGACAATCAGGCTGCTGACACCCTGAACCAATATCCCACTCAGTCACATTATCCTGACACTGTGCTAACCAGTCCCTGCCCAATCCTATTAATGCCGAGTGCCTGGCTAGGAAGCGACAAGTATCAATTCTATAAGTCATTGGTTTGACTTGACCAGGAACCAAACTCCTGATCTGCCGCACAGCCGGTGGTGGCGACAAACATCAATTTTGTAAGTCATTGGTTTGACTCGGCTGAGTTTCGACCTCCAAACCTTCCACATGGGAAGCCTGCGCTCTTACCGAATCGGCCACCATGTTCGATCAGCACTGTAATAAGGATGGCATGTCTTGTGGCTAAAGTAGCACCTAGCTCAATCAATCAATAGTTCCATCCTCTAGTCGAGGGTTGGATGCAATGGTTCTCCACTTGTCCCGATGTTGTGCTGTTCTGATAGACTGTGAATAATTCAAGCCTGTCCACTGTGAAATATTTGTAAACCATGATGTTCTTGGTCTCCCTCTCCCTCTGCTGCCATTCACCTTCCCTTCCAACAATGTACGGTATATTGAACTCTGACGAATGATGTGGCCAAAATAAATAAGTTTCTTTGTCTGTATAGTGGCAAACAAGCTTTTCTTATTTTTAATTTTTCTGAGAACTTCTTTGTTGGTGATCTTCTTTGTCCATGATATTTTCATCATCCTTCGATAAGTCCACATCTCAAATGCTGCTAAACGTTTGTACATTTTCTTAGAGATTGTCCATGTCTCTGCCCCATACATTAGAGTAGACCACACATAACACTGAAGAATACGCTTCCTTGTTTGTATTAATATCTTACTTGATGTTAACACTCTATACATTTTGGAGAATGTTGTTCGGGCTATTGTTATCCTTCTTTTAATTTCTTCCTCACATCTCCCATCATTTGTAATCTTTTGTCCGAGATATATGAATTCGGATACTTGTTCTATGTTTGTGCCATCTATGGTTATATTGACATTTGGTTTATCTGTCTTTTTACTTATAACCATTGTTTTGGTCTTCCTGGCATTCATCTTCATGTTGAATAGTATTCCAGCTTTATTGATTCTATTCACTATATCTTGTAGGTTTTTCTCACTGTCTGCTAGTATTACACTGTCATCGGCATATCTAAGATTGTTGATGTTCATGCCACCTATTGTCACTCCCTTGCAATCTTCAATGTGTCTGAAAATCATCTCTGTGTACAGGTTAAATAGACATGGTGACAATACACCATAGCTACAGCGACCATTTTGACCGGCGGACCCCGACATAAAAGCAAACTATTTTTGTTTCATTTGACTGACCCCGATGGCAGGACACTTGCTCTATCAGGACAGTTTAATTTTTTTTATTAAAATCTAAAGTCAAGCCTCATTAATCTAGTATGCTTTGTACCCAGCACACAATATCAGATTTTATTAAAATCTAAAGTCAAGCCTCATTAATCTAGTATGCTTTGTACCCAGCACACAATATCAGATTAGCAAGATTATAAACAATTAAATGTCTTCAAATCCCCAAGATTATCAACAATTAAATATCTACAACCCCCCAAAATTATCAACAATTAAATGTACCCAAACACCCAAGATTATCAACAATTAAATGTCTTCAAACACCCAAGATTATCAACAATTAAATGTCTTCAACCCCCCCCCCCCTCCCAAATCCCTGAAGCGTTGATTACTGGGGAAAAAACAAAATGGATGTTGTGGGACAATGAGATAAAGTGGGATGAAATGGGGTCAGAGGAACGCGCTCTGAAAGGAAATGGAGCAACAACAAAATCAATTGCGTGGATATTGTCAGATAATGAGATAAAATGGGCTGAAATGCGGTCAGAGAAACGCGCGCTGTAAGGAAGGGGAGCCCGGTGTGGCGCCTTACCTGTTTCGGGGGTGTGGTGTAGTAGAGCTGGGACGTCGACGTGCAGCTGTCGTCGGCCGACCCCATGCTGAGGGGGTCGTACAGGGCCTCGTCCTCATCATCTGCAGCCCACGCTGTACCTACAAGAAAACAAGGTGCACAGATTAGGCATGTAAGCCAACGCAGCCGGCCAACCTTCCCCGACTGACGCCTTAAGGAATCAATCTTGGGCAGATGCGATCAATCTCGATCAATCTCGATCGATATTGATCGATTTCGATCAATCTCGATCGATTTCGATCAATCTCGATCGATCTCGATCAGTCTCGGTCAGTTTCGATCAATTTTGATCAGTGTCGATCGATCTCGATCAATCTCGATCAATCTCGATCAATCTCGACCAATCTCGATCAATCTCGGTCAATTCCAATCACTCTAAATCAATCTTCATTCAATTTCGATCAATCTCGATAAGTCTCGAAGAGTATCGATCAGTCTCGATTGATCTCGATCGATCTCGATCAATATCGATCAACATTGATCACTCGCGATCACTCGCGATCACTCGTGATCACTCTCGACCACTCTCGATCACTCTCGATCATTCTCGATCACTCACGATCAATCTAGATCAATCTCGTATCAACCTTAGATCAATCTAGATCAATCTAGATCAATTTAGATTTAGCTAGCTTTAGCAAGATCAATCTAGATCAATCTAAATGAGTCTCGACCAATGTCGACCAATCTCGATCAATCTGCACTAATCTCGACCAGTTTAAACAAAACTGTGCTTATTTGCTAATAAAACCATCTCAGTTACATATATAGGTCTTCTTCTTTTGCTGGTAGTGTACTACTACTAGTGTTCACTCTCACATCATTTATATATTTAAAAATGTGAAATTATCTCCTTACACTACTTCGACACATGTACACTGTAATGATTGTATCCAATATACTGCACTCGAAAGGGCAAAAGCGGGGGGGGGGGGGGAGGAATCAACCCAGGATTAACTGCAATTCTCCAATTACCTACAATTCTCCCAATTACCTGCAATTCTATAATGGTCACAGATAGATGAATTCTTCAAAATCTGTTATGTCAGCACAAAATGTACCAAGCACTCATTGCATCCTGAAGATGGCGATGTGGTTGGAATTGGACGCACATCTCTGTAATTCTCATGAATAATGAGCCATGTGGCATGAGAAAAAGATTGTCCCGACTCGCTATAGTTTGTTTGTTTGTTGTTTTATGTCCTAGCAACAACTAAGGTAATATCAGGACGGGTACCAACTTGTGGCAGTGCACACCTATGGCAACTTTATAGTGCTGCCCGACTGGCAAATCAGGCCGCCAGTACCATGACCCGATATTCCACACAGTCATATCATCCTGACACTGAGCTAACCAGACCATGACCTGATATCCTACTCAGTCACCTTATTCGGACACTGAGCTAACCAGTCCTTGCCTTATTCTATTAATGCCGAGCGCCAGGCTAGGAAACGACACATATCAATTTTTATAAGTCATTGATTTGACTCTGCCGGGAATTGAACTCCAGATCTACTGATTCGGCCACCACGCCCCATGGTGGGAGTGTGTTTGTGGGTGGGTGGTACACGGCGAGTTACTGTGGCTACAGAAAACATGTGATGAGAGGAGACAGTCTCATTAAGTTGTCACCAACATCTGGTCTGCGGGATTAATTACAGCACAATCAAGTCGCAGAGGAAGGCTTTTGGTTTCCTCCAATGCCTCAAATTTGCATAATCCAATTATTCTTGGTCTCTGCCATATTTAATTAGATAAACTAAAGCTAAGATTCCTTATACGCGATATGCGGCATGCGAATGCGGCAACAAATCGAAAAGCATGTAAATGAATAGTGGTGCTTCGATACGTCCAAATGCGAATACGAAGGGGAATGCGAATGCGGCACATGGATCGACCCATGGACCGATTGATGCGAATGCAAATGCGAATACTGCTGAGTTTGGCATAGAAAACAATAGTAACTTTGATCTTCCTTCACAAATTTGGAGGAAAAACCCCCAAACATGTCATGGGTAACTTTTTTGGTGTTTTTTGTTGTTTAACCATATCTCAGCACAAAAAGTAAACATCGGCTATTGGGGGTTGGCATATATCTATTCCGCATATACCACATTCCCATTCGCATGCCGCATATAAGGAATCTTAGCTTAACGAGGTTAATCATCGGAATCTATTGTACTATATTTGAAAGAGTTCATGGAAGAGTTCAGGCGCAAATCCCTGTAAGCACCAATCCAAAAATGTAATTTAAATACAAAGGTTTTTTTACCTGAAAATAATTCTAATTCTAACTAATTCCACTCTTCTTATGATCGTATCATTATGGAGCAATGAACCAAAAAAAAAGGAGGAATTTAAACAAATGAAATTGTTGAAGATTTGATTTTAATGTTTAGTTCAATTTTTGGATTGGCGTTTATGGGGTTTTGCGCCTGAACTCTTCGTATGTTGAAATGCTGGACATTATCGGCTTCGGCAGCTTTGGATTATATTAAATTGACTTTGTGTGTTTCTCCCTGTGCAACATTGTGTGCTTAATGAGTATGCATCAGTGTTGAAATTCGATATGTAGGATCAAAATCTAAATCAGTGTTTGTTTCGAACATGTTATGTGTTCATCACCCTATGCAGATTCAAAACTCTCACCACACAGAAAAAAGAAGGATATTGCTTTATGGGCATGTGTTACAGATAAGGAAGTCCATGCGAAGATCCAGAAGGCAATTGGACCACACGGAGATCTCCTGCCAATCGTAAAGAGATGAAAACTGCAGTGGTATGGCCATATTTCCCATTCATAAGGTCTCGCTAAATCCATTTTGCAAGGCGCCGTGAAAAGATGGACGAAAATGAGGCGGACAAAGGAAGAGGTGTGAAGACAACATCAGGGAATGTACAGGCCTGGAGGTTGAAAATCCATGTGGAAGTGGAGAACAGCGAAAACTGGAGAAAACAGGTTGCAATGTCATCCATGATGACCCTTGTGTTTAAAGAATGATGATGATGATGATGATGATGAGGATAATGTAGGTGTAGGCCTGCCCTGTTTTTTTGTTGGGGTTTTACATCTTGGCAATATCTAAAGTCATATCAGTATGGGCACCAACTTGTGACAGTGCGCACTCATGTCGACTTTATAGTGCTGCCCCACTGGGACACCAGTCCGCCGGTAACATGACTCGAGTTTCCCCTCAGTTATTAATATATCCTGATACTGAGCTAAACAGTACTTGCCCTATCCTTGCAATACCGAGCCTCATGCTAGGTACTGACAAGTATCAATTGTGTACGTCATTGGTTTCACTCAAGCCTGGATTTGAATTGTCAAGCTTCCCCATGGGAAGCCTGTGCTTTGAAAGATTCAGCTACATTAGGCCAAAGACCCTATACTACTAAGACGGCTCACTCCCTATCTCTCCCATGGTAATGTAAATTTCGCAGTGCCACCTTGTGGTGGGTTTGATCAGCCCAGCTGCTGGTTGGTGTTTCACATGTAAACAAATACAATTATATTATACATGAGATAGGTAAGTATGAATACACATCAATATGACGTTACTATGAACAAATACACATCATCATCAGCATCATCATCAGCGTCGCCATCATCACACATCTTTCACATTCATATATACATATAATATAGCACCTGTTTAACTAAGAGAACAGCCAGCACACCAAGAGGTGGGTTTGATCATTTTGATTACACAGTACAGGCTGAGTGAGCCATCTTAGTATTATAGGGTTTTTGATTAGGCTGACTCCTACTACGAAGGGCACTCTATTACCTGCATTTATATCCCTACAACCATTTAATAGTACGATGCTATTGTGTTGAAGTATTGTATGACCCCCAATAACCGATGTTTACTTTTTGTGCCGAGGGAGGGCCGCTAAACAAACAAACCAACCGAAATTAATACTACTATGATTATTGCTAATTATTACAGTTGCCCACAGGAATACATACCAAGGTACCAGCACCATGACCTTATATCTCACTCAGTCACATTAACCTTGAGTGACTCTCAAAAGTGAAGCTTGTTTTACTTAACAACACCTCCAGAGAACATTGCTTTTTATCATCGGCTATTCAACATACAAAATGTGGTCATTCTGACATATTTCTATGGAGGAAACCCACTGCCGCCATATAGGCTTCTCTTTCCGATAAGCAGCAAAGGGTCTTTCATATGCACTTTCCCACAGACAGGACAGCACATACCACAGCCTTTGTTGAACCAGTTGTGGACCACTGGTTGGAACGGAATATGGCCCAAACTACAAATGTCTCCACTGAGCCGGATTGAATGTTTGACACACACCTTCACAGGTGGACACTCTACCGCCTGAGCTACGTTCCGCACCCCTTTGCTAAACACACCAACCAACCAAAACTACTACTATTATAATTATTGCTAATTATTACAGTTGCACCACCGGGATACATAACAAGCTACCGGTACCAACTACCATGCCCTTATGTCTCACTCAGTCACATTATCCTGGCTCGACCAGAGGGGATGGCCGAATGAGTTAGAGCGTTCGTCTCCCGTGCTGGTAGATCGTGGGGTCGTGGGTTCGAACCCTGGTCGAGTCAAACCAATGACTTAAAAATTGATACTAGTTGCTTCCTAGCCTGGCGCTCGGCATTATTAGGATAGGGCAAGGACTGGTTTGCCCAGTGTCAGGATAATGTTACTGAGTGGGATATCAGGTCATGGTGCCATCAGCACTATAAAGTTGCCATGAGTGCACACTGTCACAAGTTGGTACCCATCCTGATATGACCTTAGATGTTGCTAGGATGTAAAACAACAACAAACAAACAAACATTATCCTGGAGTGACTCAGGATTAGGACACCCACAAAGACTAGGGTTAGAAGGGACACCCTACCCATATCCGGGTGTCTAGACACGCTAGATTCCAGCTTTAGTTTCACAATCTCTCCCAGGAACCAGTGGGCAGTAACTGGGAAGAATTGCACACACTGCATTTATTTTTGGTTGACTGCAAAATTACTGCCTATTTCTAAGTGTGTATGTGTGGCGACTGGGGGTCGACGGCGGGAAAAGTAATATCTGATATTTAGTATTGTCGTAGGGGTGATGAAAATAGGAAATATTGTGCCTAGAGCGGGACTCGAACCCACATCTCTTTGCACTCCGGGCCAGTGTGCTAACCATTACACCACCTAGGCTCCCTGATATCACCATACTACCCACGCCTACCTGTCTATGTGTCTATGTATGACCCCCAGTGCAGACTACTACAGTATATTTTCCTTGGGATATTTATTCCTTGCCTGATATTACTTCACTGCATTTAGTGCAGTTCCATGTACCACCACCAGAGGGCCTGGATGTGGAATACAGGCGACGCTAGAGGGCGTGGAGAATAGGCCACCCCCTTCTACTAACAAATCATCGCCGCATCGGGACCCAGCGGAAATCAGGACACTGGGTTGAAACGGGTTCAACTCCGCACCTACTTCAGCAAGATTGGTTGGTTGTTGGAGTTGTACGTCCTGGCAACATCTAATGTCATATCAGGACAGGTACCGACTTGTGACAGTGCACACTCATGGTGACCATGTAGTGCTCCCCCACTGGGAAATCTGACCACCAGCACCCACAACCCAATATCCCACTCAGTCACATTATCCTGACACTGAGCTAACCAGTCCTTGTTCTATACTAGTAATGCCAAGCGCCAGGCTAGGAAGCGACAAACATAAATTGTGTAGGTCATTGGTTTGATTCGACTGGTAAATAAACTTCTGACCTTCTGCATGGGAAACCTGCGCTCTACCGATTCGGCCACCGTGTCCAGTGAGATAATCAGGGGTATAACCATGTAGGCCTACATATAAATGAGGTTACCACTATAATATATATCAGCATACACACACATGGATTATGTGATGTATACAAGTTATGCGAGTATCAAGATGTGAAAGGCAATGTTCCCTATATGATCACCCACATGTCATGTACTACTTTATGGGTGAACCCTTTTCACAGTTGGACCAGGTGGCGCCACCGCCCCAAACCCTACCAGTGGCACGAATACTGTCACACGCGCACTGGAATTTTGGACAATAACATCTGTAACCCATGCTGTTTTGTTTGTTTGTTGTTGTTTTATGTCCTAGCAACATCTGAGGTCATATCAGGATGGGTACCGACTTGTGACAGTATGCACTCATGGCAACTTTATAGTGCTGCCCCAATGGGAGACCAGGCCACCAGTACCATGACCTGATATTCCACTCAGTCATATTATCCTGACACTGAGCCAACCAGTCCTTGCCCTATCCTAATAATGCCGAGCGCCTGGCTAGGAAGCAACAAGCATTGGTTTGACTCGACCGGGAACCAAACTCGCAAACTCCCGATCTTCCGCACGCGAGGCCTGTGCTCTACCGATTCGGCCACCGCGCCCGGTCAAAAAGAAAGTATTAGCGAATCGCAGGGAAGCCCCCACATTTGAGTGTGGACATTACAACACGATCCCGGCCACAGCCGTCTGTGCCGTCTGTGCCGTCTTGCCACCCAGAAAACCGACACGCCACGGCAAACACACACCGGGCGGACACCGAACTCTCATCGCGCACCTACCCCTGCCTCCTGCATGAGGGAGGAACAAAGCTCGACTTGGGGGAAGACAGATCGATCGCGCGTTCGTAGTGCAGAATCACTAACCCGTCCTGCACCGGAAGTCTATGTGCAGCCATGATTGTCTCCTCCCCTCCCTGTATTCCCTTTCCTCCAGTGTTTACGTGTCTCTACCATTCTGCTTTAGTATTCCAACTGCCATCGTCTGCTGATTTTGGTGTAACTTAGCAACAACGGTTGGTTGGTTGGTTGTTGAAGTTTTACGTCCTGGCAACATCTAAGGCCATATCAGGATGGGTATTGACTTGTGACAGCGTGCACTTATGGCAACTTAATAGTGCTGCCCCACTGGGAAACTAGGCCACCAGCACCATGACTTGATTGATAATGATATCCCACTCAGACATATTATCCTGACACTGAGCCAAGCAGTCCTTGCCCCATCCTATTAATGGTGAGCGTCTGGCTAGGAAGTGACAAATATATATGGATTATTTGTTTTATTTAAATCATTGAAGGATAAAGTGATTGGAATTTTAGTGAATTTCATATACATATATATATATATATATATATATATATATATATATATTAGGATTGATTTATTTAATTTACTCAATGTCCTTGTACAATTAATTAATACCATGCAATGAGAGGAACTAACGTTTTTTAGGCAAAGCAGAGGGCAATCGTCTCAATTATTATGGAAACTTATCTGAGCAGACACAATTTTATAACAGCACATGTCAACTAATGAGCAGATGATATTCCACTAGAATGCATTACATTTTTTCAAAGCAGATGATATTTCCACAAAGCAGACATTGCTTCCTCAAAGCAAACGATATTTCGTCAATGCAAAGGATGTTTCGTCAGACCAGGCGACATTTCTTCAGAGCTAGCAACATTTTCAAAAAGCAAATGACATTCCACAAAAGTAGACGACATTTGGTCAAAGCAGACGACTGTTCTCCAAACTGATAAAGCAGACACTGTTTCATCTAATGGCCCTGTCACACTATGACATAACGCCATATCATAAGCCGATGTAGGTGAAATTTAGCCATTACATCAAGATACATCGAGATACGTTACTCGTTTGTTAAGCCTCTTTCGAGATATGTTGAGTTATGTCAAGATACAGTGACACAGGTCAAGGGTTTGGACATACCCAAAACTTTCAATGTAGCTTGACGTAAAGGCCATTATGTTGGGTTATGTTGGGCTTATGTTGTGCTCACATTAGGCTTATGTCGAGATACGTTAGACATTTGTTAGAGCTACGTTAGTCTACGGTGAGCTACATTGACTTACTGTATAGGAATGTGCAGCCCGCGCGCTGACAACATGGTGTTAACGTATCTCGACATAGGTCTAAGGTGTCTCTGATGTGTGTCTAACATTAGTCTAATGTAAGTCCAACATGTCTTGACATATTCGGCGTAGTTGATGAATGGCTGGGATGCATGTAACATATATAACGTGTGCCAACGTTCTTCGAACATAAGTGAACGTGGTGTGAACGTTTTACCTTGCTGTCCTTACGCTGAGCATGCTGGACTGTCGTTAGACTGATGGTGCTCACTCACGGGCCTGATGTCGAATCATGTTACAAATTATGCCAGAGTCACACATAGCTACCTTAGGGCGGGCGTAATTACGCAAGTCCTACGCAAAGCCATCGCTAGGGTTTCACTACACTGATGCCGTGTGCACTGAATGCTTGTAGCCTGACATTGGGCCTTTTTTTTTATGTTCTAACTCGTTGAGACACGTTACAACTACATTGGACCAAAGTTTCGCCTGCATCCACTACGTTGCACTGACTTCCAATTTGGTCCTGAAACGCTAAGAATTTCTACATATCTCAATGTAAAAAAGTGATTTTTAACATTGCTCTCTCACCAGCCTGTTACATCATAGTGTGACAGGGGTATAAGCAAACACTTCCACAAAGCAGACGTTGCTTCATCTAAGGAAACCACATTTCATCAAAGCAGACAACATTTTCATAAAGCTGATGTCATTCCATCAAAGCAGACGACTTCAGTGAGTCAGTCGCTTTGACAACGCTAGTCTTCGGGCGGTCTTTGAGGGCGCCAAATGGGCGTGCCTCGTGAGAAGGAAGCTTAACAGCACTGTAAGAGATGAGCGAGGCATGATGGGCGTGGGACACAACAGTATCATTTTATGTCTGCATTACGGTAGAGATGCAACGGACTCGCGACAGAGAGCTATCAGTGATTAGGCAGTGGGTTGTGGGCAGGTCATTTGGTCCTACACGGGAAGAGAGACGCCCCCACCTTCCACAACTCTCCCAGTTAAGGGTGAAATAACTGTTGTCAACACGGCATCACTGGGTGGATATCGTTAGGGTACAAAGACGAGGGCCAGATGGGCGTAAGGGTTCCACAAACGTAATGGTTTCGTGGTCGACTGCGAGAGGGATGGGCTCCATCAGGTTGTATTTCACCCGGGACTCCACATGCGATGATGTGGTTGCAAAGTCGTCGGTGGTGCTCCAATGACGCTCACAGTTAAGGGATTGATGATGATGATGATGAGTGATCTACATGCAGACAGAGAGGGATAATACCAGATGGGATGGCCTAATGAGTTAAGCGTCCGCCTCCCGTATGTTGGTAGGTCGGGGGATTCGAACCGGTTTGAACTCTGGTCAAGTCAAACCATGACTTATAAATTGATACTTGTTGCTTCATAGTCAAGTACTCTGCATTACTAGGATAGGGCAAGGACTGGTTGGCTCAGTGTCAGGATAATGTGATTGAGTGGGATATCAGGTCATCGTGGTGGTGACCTGGTCTCCCAGTGGGGCAGTGCTATAAATTCATCATGAGTGTGCACTGTCACAAGTCGTTACCGGTCCTGATATGACCTTAGATGTTGCCAGGTTGTAAAACTTCAACAATCAACAACCACGGAGGCAAAATGGACATGTCTGGGACTATGCAGGAATGCTTGTGGGGAATAGCTATTCGGGACTATGGGACATGGTGAGGGAACAATTTCTATATACATTATTCAACACACATGTACTATTCTGTTGACAATAGAAATTGCGGGGAACAGTGTAGCCATTAATGGTTGTCTTCCCACTGCCCCTTATAAACAAAATATGGGGTATGTAAATTGGATTATGTAAAATATGTTGGCGGCTATGGGCCAAACTGGGGAGACATGCCAAAGCCTATCTGCGAGTGAAGGGCATGATGGGTGGGACATGGTAATGCCTATTTGTGGGTGAAGGGCATGATCGCGAGGACATGCTGATGCCTATCTGGGAGTATGGGGAATGTTGGGGGGAGACATGCCTATAGCTATGTTTTAACTGGTTGCTGCCAAGTGTAATACTCGACTGATGATCAGGGTGTATGTCAGGCAGACATGCTGATGCCTATATGGGAGTATGGGGAATGTTGGAGGAGACATGCTTATAGATGTGTCTTAACTGGTTCCATGGGTATGCAGGTATTGCAATACCTCAGGGAGTTTGATGCCCCTGCCCTGCAGAGTTGTAGACCACTGCCTTGTGGTACAGGTTCTTGACAGAACCAAAGGCTAAGGGAGCAAACCCTAAACAGAAAACCATGTCACTGTGGCAGCATCAAGGGCGGTTGATGTATGGAACTCCCAACATCTCCCGACCAGCCACTGCAGGGAGACATAGTTTTGCGCCTGTCTGGAATGTTCTTGCCGGTGTGAGACCTTTATTTGCTCCCCGAGAGAGTGCTGCTGGTAACTTGCAAGAGCCAGCAGCACTTCAACACCTTTGCAGGAAGCTTTCATGAAATGTTTGAGGATGTCATCAGACAGGCTACCAAAGCAGATCCTCTACTCTCAACTGTCTTCTGGTTACAGAAAGAGAGGGTGCCCTCATCTCTGGTTCAAGAATACCATCAAGAGAAACCTGAAGATGAGAGACATTAAGACCGTCTCATGGACATCTCTCTCACAGCAGAGAGCTAAATGGAGAGCGACAGTCAAGTAATGAAAGCAGTCTTTCTCGCATCGCTACCGACAGCATGATGATGACGATGATGAACTGGTTCCTGCCAAGTGTAATCCTAGAGTGCATGTCAGATTAGGGTGCATATCAGGCAGACATGCTGATGCCTATTCGGGATGGCAGTACATGCTGGGATGGACATGCTAATGCCTGTCTGTGAGTGAGGCGTTTGATCTAGGTACGACATGCCGTTGGCTATGTCTAATCTGGTTCCGGTATGATACAACAATAGAGTGGCGATTAAGGGGCATGTTGGGGAAGACATGCCTATCGCTATGTCTAAGCTGATTGTGCCATGACATGACAATAAAGTGGTGATTAAGGGGCATGTTGGGGAAGACATGCCTATTGTTATGTCTACGCTGGTTGCGTCATGACACAATAGAGTGGTGATTAACAGGCATGTTGAGGAAGACATGCCTATCGCTATGTCTAAACTGGTTTTGCCATGACACGATAATAGAGTAGTGATTAAGGGGCATGTTGGGAAAGACATGCTGCTAGCTATGCTAGCAGCATGTCTTCCCCAACACTCAAGACATGTTTCTAGCTATTTCTAAAATGGCTGGTACCTGATACAATAATAGACTGCTGACTGGCCGGGCTTAATAACCAAAGATCACACATCCTGCCCCCACAGAGTCCTTAGTGGCCCTGTCACACTACGACGTAACAACGTCAATGTAGGGAGAATGTGAAAAACGTCGAACTTCTCGGCGTAGTATGCAAATTTGGGCACAAGTTGAATGTGGATGCAGCATAGTGGACGAGAGAGTAACGGCGGTAAAGCATAGTGATAGCGTCATTCAACGAGAGAGGACAACGTAATTACGCTCAGGGAACGTTATGTATGTTATTCCATCGCCAGAACTACTTTGCTTTACGTTACCTTACGTTACTTATGTCATGACACGGTGGTGAAACGTTGAACGTATGTTGAACGTAGGTTCTCCTGATGTTCTCCTGACATTATCCTGATGTTCCCATTATGCCGTGTCGACGTTTCCACTGGGTTTAATGTGTCAACGTAGTGAAACGTAGTTGAACGTAGTGAGCAGCATTTGACTAACGTTCATTTAATGTCATTGACGTTCGCCGAACATGTACAGAACGTACGGCGAACGTAAACCCCTACGTTCGAGTTACGTCGAATGTTTTGAACAGGTTCAAAACTTTGACGCGCACTGACATCACACGACGTAATGTGATGTAGCTCGACATCAGTCTAATGTCATTCTGACGTCATCATAACATAACCCAAGGTACATCAACGTAATGACGAAACGTCATCACGTCAGCCTTACGTTTGCTCGTTATGTCGTAGTGTGACAGGGGTATAAAGCCCATCTCCTCCTTCCAGCCTTGCCTGCCTGTATGCTAAGAAATATGCAGATTCACCTGCGATTTTTCAATCCTGCCAGTGGAAGCCAAATGAGAGAATATGCAAATTAGGTTACCTCAGTGAGGCAGTACTATGTATCATTCTGCATATTTAAAGTTGCATAGTCCGATGGTTTTGAGTTTCTCTCATTTTCTGAAATAAACATATTAGGTTGTTCATTATAATCTACCTTACTTTAGTTTGAAGTAACTTTTATTTTAAATCGCTAACTTGTGAGATATTTAAAATGGAAACATGCTAAATTAATTTTGGCAAGCTGCCAAAACTCTATCACCATAGGCTTTTGCAGTAACAGGTTATATTAATTGACTCAGTATTCCCTTATATGTGACAACAAATGTTTAATAAGTGCACCAGCATCTAAGTTAGATATGTAGAATCAAATCTAGATAATTATTTTGGTTTTGAACATTTTATGTTTTCATTGGACTATGCAACTTTAAGTGTCTTCCCCGAGATAATATTGCGGCACAATCTTTTTTTTTAAAGAAGAAAACCACACAACAAACAAAAAAAAAAGAGACAATATTATGCAGATTTAAGGACAGAGCAAAAACAACCTACAAATTAAATAAGGCAAAATATTTGATTGCATCAAATAAGATGGCTGGGCAATTTCAGATCTGCTGTTACTTTAATAGACTAGCCTGGACTTTAATAGCCTAGCCTGCTTTGTATATAGGCAGCATGATCGAGATGCACAGACACCACTTGGGGTGTAATCGATTAATCAACTTGGGTCACCCAAGCTACTTTACCGCTTGCGCACATCCCACAGACTCAGGTCGAATAATCAAATACGCTTCTCCACACTCAGGGTGGAAAAAATGGTGGCTTGATCCAAACTTCTTTTTTTTTCTTTTTTTTTTAAATAACCGATAAAACTACAGCAAAATAGAATTTAAAGTATTTTATGATGCCCTAGTTTAGCTATATTTCCATTTCATTAATCTAGGTTATTCTTGTGAAAAAAACCCATGTATGACTGGTACTGGTTGCTGTTATCCTGCAGGACGGTACCAGCACAAATGTCATGTTATCGCTTGTAGCCAACCCCAGCCACGAGATGGGATACTGAGGTCGGATCGTTTTGTATTTGTCGCCTCTAGTCATGGTGTTCGATTGACTAGACCCAAGTCATCCGGGTCGTGTTAATCGATTACGGCCTTGGTGTTGACCGGATGCAGTGGCTGATTCGCTAAGAGCATCGGCTTCCAATGCGGACAGTCGGGAGTTTGATTCTTTTTTTTGTTTGTTTGTTTTACGTCCGAGCAACATCTAAGGTCATATCTGGATGGGTAGCGACTTGTGACAGTGCACACTCATGGCAACTTTATAGTGCTGGCCCACTGGGAGACCAGGCCACCAGCACCATGACCTGCTATCCTACTCAGTCACATTATCCTGACACTGAGGGAACCAGTCCTTGTCCTATCCTAATTATGCCGAACATCTGGTTAGGAAGCGACACGTATACATTTTTAAGTCATTGGTTTGACTCGACCAGGGTTCAAACCCACAAACCCATGGGTTCGGATCCGCCAATCTCCCAAAACAGGAGACGGACGGTCAACTCATTCGGCCATCACGTCTGGTCCCGGAGTTTGAAACATGGTCGACTCAAACAAATGAGCCAGGCTCTCGGTATTATTGGGATAGGACAAGGACTGATTAGCTCAGTATCAAGATAATGTGCATGAGTGGGAAATCGGGTCGTGGTGCTTGCAGCCTGGTCTTCCAATGGGGCAGCACTATAAAGTCATCATAAGAGTGCGCACTGTCACAAGTCAGTACCCATCCTGATATAACCTTAGTTGTTACCAGGATGTAAAAATCGCAACAAACAGACAACTTGATGCTGATTGGTTGTTGGGGTTTTACGTCCGGGCAAGATCTAAGGTCATATCAGGACAACTTGATATAGATTCCGCCCACAGTTACATGTGTGTCAATAACAGGGATGGCTGGCTTCAGCCAGTGCCTAGTCAGTTTGTTGGGGTTTTCCGTCCTGGAAACATCTAAGGTAATATCAGGACGGCGTCTAGTCAGTTTAGTGCCAGTTGATGGAGGTTGTCTAAGGTGAGTAGCGTTACATATAGTTGTGGCCCAGAGTAACACGAGGACGCCATTACCTATATAAGGAGCCCTGGTGAAGACCGGTTTATCTAAACACACAGCCCACACCCCCACTCCACTCCCTCCCCCACTCCCACCCACAACCCAACTAGCACCCAACGTCTAACACCCCCACTCCACTCCCACCACCACTCCCACCCACAACCCAACCAGCACCCAACGTCTAACACCCCCACTCCACTCCCACCACCACTCCCACCCACAACCCAACCAGCACCCAACGTCTAACACCCCCACTCCACTCCAACTCCCACTCCCACCCGCAACCCAACCAGCGCCCAACGTCTAACACCCCCAACCTCAATCCCACCTCACTCCTACCCGCAACCCAACCAGCACCCAACGTCTAACACCCCCACTCCACTCCCACCACCACTCCCACCCACAACCCAACCAGCACCCAACGTCTAACACCCCCACTCCACTCACACACACCCCCCACCCACTCCAACCCACAATATCCACACCACGTCCCAACACCCACTCCACTCAACCCCCACTCCCACCCGCAACCCACCCAGCCCAACGTCTAACACCACCAGCCAACCCACCTCTCTACCCGCAACCCAACCAGCGCCCAACGTCTAACACCACCAGCCCCAACCCCACCTCACTCCTACCCGCAACCCAACCAGCACCCAATGTCTAACACCCCAACCCCAACCCACCTCACTCGTACCCGCACTATAAAGTTGCCATGAGTGCACACTGTCACAAGTTGGTACCCGTCCTGATATGACCTTAGATGTTGCCAACCTACACCCCCCACTCACACCCCCAAATCAACCCCACTCTACCCCCAAACTCAACCAACACCCAATGTACAACACCACCCAACCCCAACCCCAACCCCACTCTCACCCCGCACCCGCAACCCCACCGCAGCCCCACCCCGCATCCCCCACCCCGCATCCCCACCCTCAACCCCAAACCCCAGCCCTACCACACCCACAACCCCACTCCCACTCTCACCCCGCACCCACAACCCCACCTTCACCTACTGCCATCCCACCCCCACTCCACATCACCCACCTCAACCCACAACCCCAGCCCTACCCAGCCCTACTCCACCCACAACCCCACTCCCACACTCCCAACTCAACCCGAACTCAACCCGAACTCAACCAACATCCATCTCCCAACACCCGCACCCCCACCCGCACCCGCACCCCCATCATCCTCACCCACACCCCCATCCAGACATCACCCAGCGTCCCATCCCGAGCCATTCCAGAGCTGTCCGCATGCGCAGCAAACTAAAGGTTGTCTCACAGAAAGTAGGGACAGAGCAAACTATCAAAAAAAGACTAAAATATAAAATGAACCCTCGGTGACATTTACGTCTCCCCAGGAGCATGTATTTCCTACTCACCAGGCGCCTTTATAAGTACGACAGTCATCGTGTCGCTACACCAACGCCTTCTCATAAAACAGCGGGAGGTACTAAAATAAGTTAAATGTGAACTATGGCAAATTCAATAATAAAAAAAAACAAGAAAAAAACAAGGAGAAAAAAGCAACAAAAAAACAAGAAAATTCAGTAAGAAAAAAAACAACATGAAAATATGTCCTAAGACATTCCTTGTAGGAGTTGTATCAACGCTTTTTTTATAAATCGCCCTATTTGTTAGGGTTTAATGTCCCAGCCATATTTAAAGGTAATATCAGGCCTGATATAGATTTGTGAGAGTACACAATATGCCCCCCCCCAATCCTTCTACTGATGTTTTTTTAAATCGCTTGTTTGTTGGGGTTTAATACCCTAGTCAGATTTTAAGATGCTATCAGGCCGGGTATTGAATTCTGACAAGTGACAGTACACACTCATAGGGGACTTTAGAGTGCTGCCCCACTGGGAGACTGCCATTGACACCGTGACTTGTATATTATATCCAACGCACTCACATTATCCTGATGTGTGAGCAAACTCAGTTCTTTTCCCTATCCTAGTAATATACAGTGACAGGATAGGTGACGACACATGTGAACTGGATTGACTTGGTCATCCTGCCACGTACAACATAATTCTGATGTTGTATGTATACGAGGGTGGTGAGTTGTTATTTTACGTCCTAGCAACATGTAAGGTCATATCAGGACGGGTATGTATAACTATAAGAAGTTAAAGGGAGATCATCCTCTATGTTTTAATGTAATGCATCAATGTTATACATTATTATTTATAGCTGCAACATGCTCAATATATTCAACTTTAAACAGGCACGTTTCAAAATTGGTAAAATCTATAGGATTTTCATTATTTGCTGAACAAATAAAAGAGGTAATATATTCATATTTAGCCCTCGTAAACCCCATTTCACGCAATTTGGTGATAAGTGACTGGGGTTTGATGGGGAAGAAAATAATGAAATACGCACCTACTTTGAACAAACATTCCCCACCACATCTACACTCCACCTACTAGTGCTACAATTCACATTTAATCTCACACGATATAAATAAATACACAACATAAACACAACATAAAGATGTCAATATTCAAGCAGCTCCTTAGCAACTATTCTAAACAGCTTTCCCCGTCACATCTACATTCCACCTACTAGTGCTACAATTCACATCTAATCCCACACGATATAGATAAATACACAACATAAGCTGTCGTCATCATCATCATGCTGTCGGTCGCGATGCGACAGAGACTGCTTTCATTACTTGACTGCCATTCTCCATTTGTTTTGTGTGGTTGTGCTTTTCATGAAAGCTGCCTGCAAAAGTGTTGAAGTGCTGCTGGCATTTCCAAGTTACCAGCGGCACTCTCTCGGTGAGCAAATAGAGGTTTCACACCAGCAAGAACATGTCAAGACAGGCGCAAAACTATTTGTCCCTGCAGTGGCTCGTCGGGAGATGTTGGGAGTTCCATACATCAACCACCCTTAATGCTGCCCCAGTGGCATGGTTTTCTGTTCAGGGTTTGCTCCCTTAGCTTTCGGTTGTGTCAAGAACCTGTACCACAAGGCAGTGGTTTAGAACTCTGCAGGGCAAGGGCGTCAAACTCCTTGAGGTATTGCAATACCTGCATACCCATATAAGCACAACATAAAGATGTTGATATTCAAGCAGTTCCTTAGCAACTATTAGCATCTATTCTAAACAGCTTTCCCCACCACATCTACACTCCACCTGCTAGTGCTACAATTCACATTTAATCCCACACGATATAAATAATACACAACATAAACACAACATAAAGATGTCAATATTCAAGCAGCTCCTTAGCAAGTATTCTAAACAGCTTTCCCCATCACATCTACACTAAACCTACTAGTGCTACAATTCACATTTAATCCCACACGTTATAAATAAATAACACCATAAACACAACATAAAGATGTCAATATTCAAGCAGCTCCTTAGCAGCTATTCTAAACAGCTTTCCCCGTCACACCTACACTCCACCTACTAGTGCTACAATTCACATTTAACCCACACGATATAAATAAATAACACCATAAAGATGTCAATATTCAAACAGCTCCTTAGCAGCTATTCTTAACCAACCCTCAACGGCCCAAGTTCATAAGAACCCCACCCCCAAAAGACAAAGAAAAAAACAACAACATAGACCAAACAAAATATTTAAAAAGAAGAAAAAAACCCATATCAATATGCTTATATGGGGAGTTAATAAAGGTACACTGGTCCCAGTTGTCAGGTTGATCCCATGGACTCTCCATTGAGTGGAGTGGTGCAGGTGTGCCAGTGAGCTGCTCGGTAAGCCATAGGGCAGGCCTGAAGAGCAGCTCAAGTTGCCCAGTATTGGACCACCTGAACCAGTCTCCTCAGCAGTTCGCACTCACGTGTGGGAGTGTAGGAGGGGGTGAGTGTGTGAGTGTGGGTGTGGTGCGTGTGTTGATGTGTGTGTGTCGGCGGGTTCACATGGGTGCGCGTATGTGTGTGAGTGTGGGTGTGGATGGGGGTATGTGTGTGTGCTTGGATGTGTGTGTAGGTATGTATGTGTGTGGACGTGTGTGTGGGTGACTTCTGAGTGTGTGTGATTATGGGTGTGGATATATGTGTGGATGTATGTGGATGTGTGTGTGGATGGTTTAAAAAGAAATCTTGTTGTGTTACGTCCTAGCAACACAAATAACTAACAATTACTAATTAAATGGTTCAAACAGTAATGCAAAGATTAACATCATACTGACAACACACTGACATCCACTGTTCTGATTTACTTAACTCTTTCCTCTGTCACCAGCATACCTTATCCTTCAATATATAATAACTTACATTTATGGGAAAATCACTGTAGGTGTTTACTAGATACCAGCCTATTAATTGTGATTAAATCCACTCATTTGCATATTTACTATATATATGTTTAACCGTCGGGCTATTCCACCCTGCTTAAGGTGAGCCTACGTGTTAATATAAATAATTGTTTCCATGTGAATGTCTTGTGCCTCCTGCCGCCGGTTGTCTGTCATCCTGCCAGCCTGACCCTTGACTAGCAATGTCCGAGGTGGAGAGTTCGACTCCTGACAGACCATGAGCAGAAGGCCCTTAATTAAATAAGATTATAGAGCAATCCAAATAGCAATCTGAAGTTGACCATAGCGGTTAATAATATAAGTCTGGAGGACAGTAAAGAATGCAAGGAACGTTCATGTCACTTCTTAGGAGCTCACCATTTTATTCTTACCTCTTACTAACAGAATGAATTTAGCAATATAACTTATGTTATGATTTAAATATAGTTCAACAGTGGAATGTATGTTATAAGTCAAATCCCCTCCCATATAATTAAGTTAAATAAGTTTGGAATTTCCATAATAAAGGCCTAAATCTCGGCTAAAACATCGGAGCATGCAAAAACACGTCCGATGGGTCTGGGTCCGAACGCCCGACCTTCTATCATTGCTAGGATAGTCACAATCGACTTATCCAAGCAACGCTTTACAGCAGGGAACCCTGCCTCGCAAAATGCGCGCCCGCGCAAAATGCGCGCAAATGATCGGTCGAGTAGTCTCGCCCACTTCAAATTTATTTGAAAATATGTATATATATATTTTTTATAATATATATTTTTCTTTAGTAAAAAGGAAAGAAGGAAAAATTGTTTAAAGAAAATTCTAGAACCATGCAATGCATAATCACTGAATGCATGCTACATTTATTGGACTGGAATTGTACACAGTTACTACTACAGCTGATATTTCATTTATAAAATCTACAATACTTTTAGTATCAAACAGGATTCACATGCAGTTACTATTACAACTGATTGTTTCATTTATGTATCAAGGAGTTGTACTGTGCAGCCGGAAGACCAGTGCTCTGGCGCAGACAAGAGATATTATTCAATGAATAAAATACACCTTAGTACACAAAAAACCGTCATATCAGGACAGTGCGCATTCATGGTGATTTTTTAGTACTGCCCACTGGACAAAATACACTTTAGTAAAAAAAAAAACACCACGTCATATCAGGACAGGTACCCTCATATGAGGACCGTGCGCATTCATGGTGACTTTATAGTACTGCCCCACTGGGAGACGAGGCCACCACCAAAATGACATCCCACTTATTTACATTATCCTAACACTGAGCCGACCAGTCCTTGCCCTATCCTAATAATACCGAGCACCTGGCTAGGAACCGACAATCATACATTTTTAAGCCATTGGTTTGATCCGTGGGTTCGAATCCCACGATCTACCAAAACGGGAGCTGAACGCCCAACTCATTCTGCCATCCCATCCCGTCTGGTCTATTAGAGAAACCGAGAGAAGTAGTCAGAAATAGGGATCTAGTTAAAGACAAAGTGAAAATGAAGTCCAGTTATGAACAAAAGATAAAAAAAACCACAAAAGAATACACCAAAAAAAACAATAAAAAAACAACAAAAAAAACACAAAGAAACAAATTTAATCCTTTATGGCGAAAATACCTGGGTGGCACCCCATCAGACCGCCATTTGAAACCATTGTTGTCCCGATTGCAATCAGCATATATATGTGTTTCTGTGGTGCTTTGAGACAGGACATCCCTCCCACACACACAGCCCACTCCACACACACACACACACATATACACACACAAACATACAGACACCACCCTTGACACACCGGGCGCTAATGCCCCATAACGAGTGTGGTCAGGCGCCGGGTTCGCCCCCAGCTCTGCAGGGGACGCTGCGGCCGACCGCTTGTCACAATCGCGCCAATCAACTTGATGCAGACGATCAACGCCGGTCATTAGTCACGTGAACACGAAGCCCGGGCGTGGCGCGAAACAATTGGGTTTGGGGGTTTGGGGGTTTGGGGGTTTGGGGGTTTGGGGGTTTGAGGGTTTGAGGGTTTTGGGTTTTGGGGTTTTGGGGGTTTTGGGGTTGGGGAGTTTGGGGGGTTTGGGGGTTGGGGGGTTGGGGGGTTGGGGGGTTGGGGGTTTGGGGGATTGGGGTGTTAGGGGTAATGAGCAGGCTTCACTATGCCCGCGCTAGCCCCCCCCCTCCTCCGAACCCTCCTCCGAACCCTCCCCCACCCATCTCCCCTCCTTCCACTCCACTCTCCTCCACCTTCCTCCCTCCCCTCTTTTCCTTCACCCTCCCCTCCCCTTTCCTCTCCTTCACCCCATCTCCCCCCTCCTCTTCCTCTCCCTCTCCTCTTCCTGTCTCTCTCCCTCTCCTGTCCCCTCACATTCATTCCCTACTACTTCATCCCCCCTTCCTCCCTCCCTCACCCACTCGCCGCCTCCCGCGTCCCCTCCCACCCCCTTCCCTGTCCTCCGCCTTCTCCTCCGTCCCCCCCTCCATCACTCCCTCACCCCATCCTCTTCCTCTCCCTCTCCCCTCTCTTCCGCCCTCCCCTTCACATTCCCCCCCTTTCTCCCCTCACCCTTCCCGTCTTCCTCCCCCCCCTCCTCCCCCGCTCCTTTCATCTCCCCCCCCCCCTCCCGGGAGCGTTTCAACCTTGGCTACGCGGATTACACGGTCACGTGACATGGCAGACGTGCGCGCATGCGCATAGAACACACACTAAGCCGCAGATACAGCCACTGCACGCACACCTTGTCAGTTATACAGGGACACCTGATGAGATTTATTTGGTCAACATGCAGGACGGATGGCCGAATGAGATGAGCGCTCGCTTCCTGTCCTGGCAGGTCATGGGGTTCGAACCCCAGATTTGAACACCGGATGATCCAAACCACTGATTTAAGCATTTATCCTTGTTGTTATCTAGTCTGTATTATATACCAAGGAACACTGAGTGGAATGAGGAAAAGCAATTGTCTGCAGTTGAAATTCCCTCTCCTGAATCAATGACGGTAATAAAACAATGAAAAGATAGCATGTGTTTGGGCTTAAAGGTAGTGTTCATTTCTTTCTATAAAGATTTATACTACCTACCATGGATAAGTCTGAATAGATTTGTGTTCACCATTAGACAGTTTGTCGATAGAAAGCCCAAGCCTACACTTTTACTGACCCAAGGGATTTTTAACCTCCCATACCACATAGACATGGTATGAGAGCAACTGGCCGTTGATGACCCTGTAAGTTATACACAGTGGTGGAAATCTAAATTGGCAGAGGTGAGGGGTAGGGGGGGGGGAGGGAACGGGGAACCAAACCACCGACTGTCGGAGTAGGATCAGACCTAGAAGAAAGTCAAACTCTCTAACCACTCCGCCACAGAGAACACCACAAACCATATAACTCTCCTCACAACCTATATGGGACAATTCCAGCCTGTTCCCGTCCTGATATAACCTCAGATGTTGCTAGGACGTAAAACAACAACAAACAAACAAACAAATCCAGCCTCTTCAGTTTTCACTTGA
Organism: Branchipolynoe longqiensis; assembly: GCA_030323885.1. Classification (NCBI taxonomy): domain Eukaryota; kingdom Metazoa; phylum Annelida; class Polychaeta; order Phyllodocida; family Polynoidae; genus Branchipolynoe; species Branchipolynoe longqiensis. The sequence goes on along the minus strand of CM059192.1, from coordinate 20,416,704 downwards.
AATATCTAAAAGAAATTAGCCATTTAATATAAAACTTACTTCAAACCAAAGTGAGGTAGATTATAACAATCACCCCACTATATTTACCTCAAAAAGTGACCGGCCGCCATGGCCGAATCGGTAGAGCACAGGCCTCGTGTGCGGAAGATCGGCAGTTCGCGAGTTCGGTTCTCAGTCGAGTCAAACCAATGACTTAAAAATTGATACCTGTCGCTTCCTAGCCAGGTGCTCGGCATTAATAGGATAGGGCAAGGACTGGTTAGCTCGGTGTCAGGATAATGTGACTGAGCGGGATATCGGGTGATGGTGCCGGCAGTCTGCTTTCCCCGTGGGGCAGCATTATAAAATCGCCATGGGTGTGTACTGTCACAAGTCGGTACCCGTCCTGATATGACATTAGATGTTACTAGGACGTAAAACAACAACAAACAAACAAACCTCAAAAAGTGACAGAAACTCAAAAGCATCGGACTTGTCAACTTTAATGAAGGGTTCAGGCACAAAAACCGACCAATGCCACTCGAGCTGAAATGAAACCATTACTTCCACAATTGATCTGAAGCTGCTATCATTCCGATAATTACAACCCTTCTTTTGTTTTACACAGAAGCTGCCGTATTCACTATTTAATACTCACTCTGTATGAATTTGATATACTTTAACTGGAAAGTACACAAATAACTTTCTCTGATGCATCAAAGAAGTTTGGCCTGAAGATTAACATCAAGAAGACGGAGGTGCTGTACCAACCCAAATCTACAAGAACCCTAAAGGAGGATATCATGGTTGACTGAAACAAGCTGAACTCTGTTCCAGAATTCACCTACCTCGGAAGCACTATATCAAGTGATGGACGCATTGATGCTGAAATACAGAGGAGGATGGCCAAGGCTAGTGCATCTTTCAGCCGACTACGCCAGAGACTCTGGAACAACCACCATGTGTCCATGCGGGTCAAAGGCAAGATCTACCATGCAATCGTGCTATCCACCCTACTATATGGAGCCGAGGCCTGGACAGTGTACAGACGACAGGTGAAAAAGCTGCATGCCTTCATGATGCGACATCTGCGCTCAATCATGAGGCTAACCTGGAAGGACAAAATGACAAATAAGGAAATACTCGAACAGATGGGGCTGCCCTCTATGGAAGATCTTCTGATCAAAAAGAATCTCCGGTGGACTGGACACCTCATGAGGATGTCATCAGACAGGCTACCAAAGCAGATCCTCTATTCTCAACTGTCTTCTGGTTACAGAAAGAGAGGGCACCCTCGTCTCTGGTTCAAGGATACCATCAAGAGAAACTTGAAGCTGAGAGACATTAATACCAACTCATGGACATCACTCTCACAGCAGAGAGCTAAATGGAGAGAGGCAGTCAAGTAATGAAAGCAGTCTTTGTCACATCGTGACCGACAGCATGATGATGAATTTGCTATACTTTAACTGGAAAGTACACAAATAAATTATATTCTACAGAAAAAAACTAAAAATGGATTTGTCGATTTTTGTGCCTGAATCCTTCATTTTTTATTTTACAAACATTACATCAATGAAACAGCAAAAGGGAACAACAAATTTGCGCAGCGAGGTTCCTATTATGAACGCTCCAAAGATCATATTCCGAAATAGTGTCACTATTCCACATATTAATACAATTATAATGAATAATCTAAAAATACATACCAAGCAACATTCATCCATTTAGACAATTTGGGTTACATTGCGCGTTTTCTCCTGTATGGTATTTCCCATTCATTAGGCCAAACCAATAATAATTGCTGATCATCCCTGCCCGTGCCTGAAAAATACCCCGACCCTGAATTTAATCTTTTAATTAAAGTTGTATAGTCCGATAGGTTTTGAGTTTCTGTCATTTTCATTATAATCTACCCTACTTTAGTTTGAAGTAACTTTTATTTTAAATAGCTAACATTTGAGATATTTTTTTTAAATTTTTTTTAATTTTTATTGAGGCTGTATTTATACTGTCCATAGCATATAAGCCTGGGTATTCAGGCTTGTTTTCAATGCTGGCCAGCTGTAGTGTTGGTGTTGTCTTATCACACAGTAGCTGCTGATAAGGTATTTGATTGCCTGTATTTCAGTAGCAGATAGATAGTTGGTTGGTCTGGTTAGTACTATAGTAGTCTATGTTAATTTTTTTGGATTTTCTTGGCATGCTTTATTTTTTCTACTCTTATTTCTAGACTAGCCTACTCCTATTTACATATATTTGAAGTGCAAACAAGCAAAATTAGTTTTGGCAAGCTTGCCAAAACTCTGACACCATAGGTTTCTGCAGTAATAAGTTCTATTAAATTGCCTCAGTATTCCCTTCTATGTGGTGACAACTGTTTCACAAGCGCACCAGTATTTAAGTTAGATATGTAGCATCAATTTGAGATACTTGTTTTGGTTTTGAAAATTTGATGCTTCATCGGACTATGCAGCTTTAAATTAGTTTTTAAGCTCTTCAAACTGCGTCGGGCTAGCACCAATTCAACTTTGGTATCAATTTTTAAGTCATTAGTTTGAATTGGCTAGGGTTCAAACCCACGAGTTCGAATCCCATGACCTACCAGAACAGGAGGTGGATGCTTAACTCATTCAGCCATCGTGTCCGGTTACGTATTATGTCTACATACAAAATAACAAATACGAATAAAACCTGCCTGCCAGACCTGGATTTTTATTTCAAAAGGACGATCGCCAATTTAAATTTTTTTATTTTGCCTTATGTAAAGACTTTTCATTTAAAATAAATAAGAATCCCCTTAAAAAACAACTCACGCGCCCAATTCCCATTTAACATTTCGAAATGAGATTGATAGCAAATTTGGTCATTTCGACCCCCCCCCCCCCCAAAACCACGTCCCCCCACAAAAATAATTGTCTAATCATTTCTCCCACATGCAGTTCTAAAAGAAATAATCGCGTATAATTTAGCGCATTAGGTAGCGTGTTGTAATTACGCCAATTCTCTACATCACGTGGTTATGTGTGTAATTAAGGCTAGACCCGCTTTCAGATTGGTCCATGTGGGTTTTATGTTCTCAGATTAAAGTCGATCAGAAGGATCTCTAATTATTGTAGATATCTGGCAGCTCACACAAGTCACTAATGTCCAAGTTCTGGATTGCAAAGTGTAGGAAACCTGAGCGCATAGCGCTAGCTTGGAGGTCTCCTAGATGGTACTTTGGCTGGGGTTTTACATTCTTTCAACATCTAAGGTCATATCAGGATCGGTACCGATTTGTGACTCAATAATGTCCAAGTTCTGGATTGGAAAGTGTAGGAAGCTTGAGCACATAGTTCTACCATGGAGGTCTCCTAGATAACACTTTGTTTGGGGGTTTTACGTTCTGGCAACATGAAAGGTCATATCAGGACAGGCACCGATTTGCGACTCAGTATGGTCCAAGTTCTGGACGTGAATGTTCAGGTAGCTTGATCACCTAGTGCTAGCATCTCCTAGATGACACTTTGTTCGTATTGGGGTTTTACATTCTGGCAACATCTGAGGTCATATCAGGACGGGTACCGACTTGTGACAGTGCGACTTTATAGTGCTGCCCCACTGGGAGACCAGGCTGCTGGCAACATGACCCGATATCCCACTCAGTCACATTATCCTGACACTGAGCCAACCAGTCCCTTGCCATATCCTATTAAAGCCAAGTGCCAGGCTAGTATACACTTTTTAGAAGTCATTGGTTTGACTCGACCCAGAACCGAACTCCCAACCTTCTACACGCGAGGCCCGTGCTCTACCGATTCGGCCACCGTATCCACTAATTGACCTTACATGTTGCCAAGATGTAAAACACAAACAAATAAGCCAACCTCATCAAGGATGCACACGCACACGCACACGCACACGCACACAGTCCACAGGAAGCATGTCGTTATACATGATGGGCGTGCTTCACCAGGTCTGCATGCATGCAGGCATATGCCATCTTGAGGTGCTGAGGGTCGGAGCGCGTCATAGACTCTCGAATTTTAACTTTTGATGATAGACGTGTATGATATGCTAATGCTATAGAACTTGTGGGTTACAGTATTTCATTGAGCTACATGCTGCACATTGTGTATTCAACAGTTATTGTATACCGTATTCGATATACCTTTTTGTGTAAATAATCAACTCATTCGGGCATCCCATCTGGTCCCAACCTAGAGGGTTGTCTCGACCGATTTTATGTGTCATTCTAATCATTTCCAAGCAGAATGAGTACAATAATGTATCCATTAATTTGTCAAGTTTAATAGCGAATATCGATCGATACAGTTGTTCCAACCCATTGTTGGTCATGCACTAATAATGCAAATTTGGATTATTTGAACAGATCATTTTCTAACCGGAGGGGATGGCCGAATGAGTTTGAGTCCCCGACTTCCATTTTGGTAGGCTGTGGGATTTGAAACCCTGGCCATGTCAGAGGCTTTCACACTTGTATGCCAGCTGTGCAGAGTAGCACGGAGGAACATGTGCACTGGTCCCAGATGGCAGACAACGCAGATACAGATAATATCTTTAAATATGTGCCTGATTACAGATAAACTGTGTATGGCATATTTACAGAGAATATATATATATTTTTATATATAATCTATGTACATGTACAGAGTTTGCTAACAGTGTGGTCGTTATCGCCTCCAGACCCACTCGGACGGTCAATTTTATCTTATATATATATATACTTAAATAATCAACAAAGCACTACAACCATCACGTGATTAATCATCGTGTGAGCAGTTACACTGATTAGATCTGTTGCTAATTCGAACTCCCGACCTTTCACACAGGAAGCCTGTGTTCTACCGATTCTGCCCCCACCTCCTGTACAGCTTTGGGTGGTTGCAGGTAGACGGTCGGGTTACGACGGCTTTTATTTGGGAAACTTTGTGTATTTGATTCACTTTTTGTGTGGTAGGACCTCCGCAACCCCCTGTCCCACCCGCCCCCACCCCCACTCCCACCCCATCCCACACGCACACATTAACAGTTTACGGGAGTATGTTGCCAGATGGTAGGCTGTTGTTTGTTGGAGTTTTACGTCCTGGCAACATCTAATGTAATATCAGGACGGGCACCGATTTGTAACAGAGTGTACTCAAATGTGGCAGCTTTATAGTGTTGCACCACTAATGCACCAGGAGGCTGTCACCACGACCCGATATCCCACTCAGTAACTCACATTCTCCTGGTTTGCTCAGAATCACTTTCCGTTGTTCAAGCTGAGGCTGCGACCCGGTATGTTGGATCAGAGCTGCGGTCCTTCGTGAGGGACCTCGAGTACTGTGGTGATAACATTGGTATGTATAAGTGCAGTCACAGGCTGGGCGAGACATGATCGGGTACTGGGTAGGACGTTGGAAATACACAACATGGCAGAAGTAGCTATAAATAAAAGCAAGTTGCATAAGTTTCTTTCTTTGTTGGTGGTTTTACATCCTGGCAACATCTAAGGTCATATCAGGATGGGTACCGACTTGTGACAGTGCACACTCACGGCGACATTATAGTGCTGCCCCACTGGAACACCGGGATGCCAGCACCATGAACTGATATCCCACTCAGTCACATTATACTGACCATGAGCTAACCAGTCCTTGCCCTTTCCTATTAATGCCGAGCGCCTGGCTAGGAAATGACAAGTATCAATTTTATTAAGTCATTGGGTTTGACTCGACCAGGGTTCGAACCCGTGGGTTCGAGTCCCCAACTCTACCAAAAACGGGAGGCGGACGCTCAACTCATCTGGCCGTCCCGTCTTGTCAGTTAGATTAGAAGTGCGGTGCCCATTTGGGGTAATACGGTATGCATTCACAGACACATATGTCCTGACAGGCATGTTGCGAATTTAACAGGTGCGCAATGGTGAGGCCGCCTAGCATGTTTCCTCCTGTGTACAAATGCTCTTCCTCCATTGTATTTCTAAAAGAGCAGCTCGCCCTTGTGTGTGGTGTGTTGTGGTTCATTGTGGTGTGGTGAGTTGTGGTGCGGTGCATTGGATTGCAATGTGTTCGGGTGCGTTGTGGTGCATTGCGATGCATTGCGGTGCGTGGCTTTGCATTATCGTGCATTGTGACTTGTTGCATTGTGACTTATTGTGTTGTGGTGATTTGTGGTGTGGTGCTGTATGGTGCATTGCGATGCGTTCTGTTGTGGTGCATTGCATTGTGGTGCATTGCATTCCATTATAGTACGTTGCGGAGCCTTGATCTGCGATGCGTTGCATTGTGATGCGTTGAGGTCCATTTCATTGTGGTGCATTGCATTTCGTTGTGGTGCATTGCATTGCATTGCATTGCATTACATTGTGGTGATATACAGGCAGTGCGTTGAATTGCGTTACATTGCATTCTGGTGCATTGTGGTGCAATGCAGGCAGTGCGTTGTGTTCCATTACTTTGTGGTGCATTGTGGTGTGATACAGGCAGTGGATTGAATTGCATTACATTGAATTGTGGCGCATTGTGGTGAAATACATGTGGTGCATTGAATTGTGTTACATTGGCTTGCGGTGCATTGTAGTGCAATACAGGCTATGCATTGCATTGTGTTACATTACATTGCAGTGCATTGTGGTGCAATACAGGCAGTGTGTTGAATTGTGTTACATTGCATTGTGGCGCATTGGTGTGAAATACAGGTGGTGCATTGAATTGCATTAAATTGCATTGTGGTGTGTTGTGGTGAAATACAGGTGGTGTGTTGAATTGTGTTACATTGCATTGCGGGGCGTTGTGGTGAAATACAGGCAGTGCATTGAATTGCGTTACATTGCATTGCGGTGCATTGTGGTGAAATACAGGTGGTGCATTGAATTGCGTTGCATTGCATTGCAGTGCATTGTGGTGAAATACAGGCGGTGCATTGCATTGCTTTACATTACATTGTGGTGCATTGTGGGGCGATAGAGGCAGTGCGTTGAATTCCGCTACATTGCGTTGCAGAGCATTGTGGTGTGGTGCATTGTGGTGAAATACAGGCAGTGCATTGAATTGCGTTACATTGTGCTGTGCATTGTGGTGCGATACAGGCAGTGCATTGAATTGGGTTACATTGCGTTGCGTTGCGGTGCGGTGTGGTGCATTGCGCGTGAAAGAGGAGAGCTGGGCAGGTGCAGGTGTGCGAAATATAACACCATCCCTCCCACATGGAGAGTCACATCCAGATGCCATCTCAGACCTACATACACCAGTCTCAGCAATCTAGCAGTAAGTAGTATGGAGAAATGCCCCCCGGTCTCAGGCTACATACCTCGTTGGAGCGGGAGTCTGGGTCGCGGCATGGCGAGTCAGGAGCGGCGTGTAGGAGTGGCGTGTAGTCATACAATGTCCTCCAGTGTAGTCCAGGAGCGGCGTATAGTCATACAATGTCCTCCAGTGGGTGGTAATGGGATCGGTGGGCGGCGGCTGGACGTCTGGAGCAAGGAGGGAGGAGGGGGAGAAGGGGATGGGATGAGGAGGGAGTACGGAGGAGGAGGGAGTACGGAGGAGGAGGGGATGGGATGAGGAGGGATAGGTCAGTGCCTCTGCCGGGGGGAGGCGACGGCGGCGGCGGGTTGCGGGGACAACGCGTAGTCCGGGATGCGGTGGCGGAAGAGAGCGACTGCCGGCCCCGTCAACAGGTGACTGACTGCCTGCCTGGCTGCCAGATCGGGCGCGCTGTGCGGCGGGCTGCCGGGGATTCCGGTAGGGGAGGGCCGGGAGGGCGAGGACACAACAGGCGCCGCATCGCGCCGTGCCCTTCAGCGTTGCGGCGGTCCTCTCCCTCTGTCTTTCTCTGGCGCTAGGTACCCTGAAGGTTTGGAAAGCCACTCCTGGCGCCGCCCCGTGGGTGGCAGGTCCAGGCTGTCCCTGCATTGGATCCTGCCTGGCTGCTCACCCCGCCCCGCCGCGCCCCACCGCGCCCCGCGCCACCCAGCCCCTTGCCTCCCCGCCCCTCCGCTTCCCACCCCTCTGCTCCCATCGCCGCCCCTCCCATTTCCCGCGACGCCACGCCCAACCACGCCTAGCCGCGCACCACGCCGTCTCGCCACGCCATGCCCCGAAGCGCCCCTACTTGCCTCGCACCGCCCCTCCCCGCCGCGCCGCGTTCCGTCCCGCCCCTCCCCACCCCACCGCATCCAGCCTGTCCTGCCCCTCCCCGCTGCGCTGCGCCCAATCCCTCCCCGCTGCGTCCTGCCACGCTGTGCCTCACCCCACTGCGTCCTGCTGCCCCCCGCCGCACCCCGCCCAGCCATCTCCGCCCCACCCCGCCCCACCCCGCCTCGCCTCACCGCTCCCAGCCGCGCCTTGCCGCGCCCAGCTGCCCCCAGCCGCGCCCAGCCGCGCCTTGCCGTGCTCATGCCTGCCCCGCCGCGCCCAGCCCCTCCCCGCCCCTGCCCGCCCCGCCGCGCTCAGCCGCGCCTCCCCCCGAGCGCCCCTCCCCCGCCTCACCCGCCCGCGCCCGCCGCGCCCCCACGCGCCCCGATGCGCCCCGACGCGCCTCGCCGCTCCCGCCACGCCCAGCGCGCCCTGCCCCAACCCAACCCTTCCCCACCCAACCCCCACTCACCCCAACCCCCTCACCAACATGCCACCTAGCCCACCTTTCAACTCCCTCTTTATCATCGATCGCGCCTGATAATTGACATCCAGACATCCGCTGATCACCACCCACTGTCAGCCCCACCCCCACCCCCGCACTCATCCTCCCCACACATACACCTGTTGCCCTTTCGCCGCTTCACTCTCTCTCACTCATTAACTCAAACACCCATCATTACCACATAACACATCGCCCATCCCCTCCCCTCCCTGCACCTCCCCCTATCCTTCCCTTCCCCTCCTCTCCTTTCCTCCCCATCCTCTCCCCTCCCTTCCCTTCTCCTCACCCCCCCCCATCCCCTCCCCTCCCGTCCCCTTCCTCACCCCCCACTCATCATTACCCCATAGGACATCGCTCCACCCTTCCCTGCCCCCGTCCCTTCCCTCCCTTCCCCATACACCACACACCTCACACCGTTTCTCCCGCTCAATCAATCACACACACACAGACACACGCGCACACCACTCTCCCTCTCCCTCCCCCATCCCCCTACCCCTCCACCCCCGCACATCCCCATTAAGATCGCTCCATTCAGTGACATCGCATCACTTCATGGCTTGCAGGAAACCCGCTGACGCCTCGTTTTCAGCGTTCCGTGTAGGTGGCGCTGCGGACAGTGCTGTGGCGGTGTGCGGTGCGACAGAGCGCGCGGGGCGAGTCACTTCCCCTTACACCCCTCCCCATTCCCCCCTCCCTCCCTCCCTCTCCCCCTCCACACCCCCTCCCTCACCCCCACTCCACCCCATCAGCCTTTGATGAACCAGTTGTGGACCACTTGTTCTAATGTCATATCAGGATGGGTACTGACTTGTGACAGGGCACACTCATGGCGACTTTTATAGTGGTGACCCACTGGGAGACCAATCCACCAGCAGTATGAGGTAATTTCCTACTCAGTCACATTATCCTGATACTGAGCTACCCAGTCTTTGCCCTTCCTTCGGGGACTAACACCATCTGTGGCGTTTGTCTATTTGTCGGGCATTTACGGATTAGCAACATCAAAGGTCATACCAGCAGAGCAACAAACTTGTAACAGCAGCGAAACCCAATCCGACTTTATAGTGCTGCTTTAATGCAAGGGTGTGCTACCATCACCACCATGTCCAATACCCCTCTTCAAACTCCAAATCTCGCTATCTTGACACTGATCACACGAATCCATTGCGATATCCAAGTAACATGGCTCAGGTAGCGAGACAAGTATCAGTTTTGTAAGTCATTGGTTTGACTAGATGGTAATTCGAACCCACGACCTTTCTTTTGCACGGGAAGCGAGCGAGCGCTCTAACTGATTCGCCCCCCCCCCCTACACACCTCCCACACCCCGCATCTGGTTCTCCCAATATGTGGCCTGAACGCTAACTTAATCTGTCGGCAACGATGGACGGGTGGGGGTGAGGTGTGTGGGTGTGGGGTGGGTGTGTGGATGTCCGTGTGGTGTGCGTGGGGGGGGGGTAAGAGTGGGATGTGTGGAGTGGGTTGTGTGTGAGATGAGATGTGTGGGTGTGCGTGTGTCGGTGTGGGGTTGTGGGGGTGATAATGGGGTGTGTGGGGGTGGGGTTGTCGTCGAGATGTGTGGGGTGTGTGGGGGGTGGGTGTGAGGGTGGGTGTGGGTGTGGGGATGTGTGGGTGTGGGGATGTGTGTGGGAGTGTGGGTGTGGGGATGTGGGGATGTGTGGGTGTGTGGGTGTGTCGGTGTGTCGGTGTGGGGATGTGGGGATGTGTGGGTGTGGGGATGTGGGGATGTGTGGGTGTGTGGGTGTGGGGATGTGTGGGTGTGGGTGTGGGTGTGGAGGCGTGGAGGTGTGGAGGCGTGGAGGTGTTGCTACTCTTTCCGATATGCAGCAAGGGGTATGTTATATGCATTTCCCCCCAGCAGGACAGCACATACCACAGCCTTTGATGAACCAGTTGTGGACCACTTGTTCTAATGTCATACCACTATTCCATACTCAATTGGTGAAAATGAACGACGTTTGGTGAAATTAAATGGTGTCTGCTTCCACGACTTCCAAGTGCTATAGTGCTACCTTAAATCAGATTACCACTATTACATGTACCATTGGTGAAAATGAAAGACAATCCCATGAAGCGAATATCGTTTGCTTCCACTATGAAGTGATATAGTACTAAATTAAATCACATATATTAAATCACATTCCGACTATTACATGCACCATTGATGAAAGTGAATGATACTCCAGTGAATTGAATATCGTCTGCTTCCAGTATAAAGTAGGATAGCGATACATTATAGTATATACCCTCTATTACGTGCTATATTGGTGAAATTGAACGAGATTCAGTGAAATGTAATTTTTGTTGTTGTTGTTGGTACATTAGTTGTTTAACCAGGGACAATTTCAGTCGCAGACGACTGGTCTTCCTCATTCCGCTGCCCCTTGCCCTATCCTAATAATGCTGAGTGTCTGGCTAGGAAGTGACAAGTATACATTTTTAAGTCATTGGTTTGACTCAACCAGGATTCGAACCCACGATCCTACGATCTACCAACACGGGAGACGGACGCCCTAACTCATTCGGCCATCGCGTCTGTCGTCTGCTTTCACTATAAACTCATATAGCTCTCTCCATTCAAACACATAACCACTTTTAGCTGCTACATTGGTGAAAATAAATGACATTCATGAAATTGAATGTTGTCTGCTTCCACTCTGAAGCGATATAGCAATTTATTAAAATCCCCAACCAGTATTACATGCCCCATTAGCGAAAATCGATGACATTATCTGAAACTGACTATAGTGGTACATAAAGGACATACCAACTACTACATGTACCTTTGATGAAAATGAGCAACATTACTCACATTGAATGTCGTCTGCTTCCAATATGAAGTAATATAACGCTACATTAATGTACATAATCATTACTACATGTTCTACTGGTGAAAATAAATGACATTCAGTAAAATTGAATGTAGTCTGCTTCCACATCAAAATTATATAGCACTACATTAAAGAATACACCCACTATTAAGTGTTCCATTAGGGAATTGTTGAAAATGAACGAAATTCAGTGAAATTGAAAATCGTTTGCTTCCACTGTGAAGTGATATAGCACTTTATTAAAATCTACAACCACAATTACCTACCCCATTGGTGAAAATGAATGACAATCATCAAATTGAATGTCGTCTGCTTCCACAATAAAATAATATAGCACTACATTAAAGTATATCACCACTATCAAATACGCCATCGGTGAAAATGAATGCCATTCATGTCGTCTGCTTCCACTATAAAATAATATACCATTACATTAAAGTACATACCCACTAGTACATACCCTATTGGTGAAAATGAATGATATTCAGTGAAACCAACACCAGCAATTATATGAGCAATCTTAACTCAGAGCAGACGACTTATTTTTAGCAGAGTGCAGCGTGGAAGCTAGTGTGGACTGGTTTAAGCCGGTCCTTCCGGCCTGACTTCCCGTTCCGGAGAACTGAGCGCATGCGTACTAAGGCCCCATACACCAAGAACCGCCCCCTCCCTCACTGTCAGATGCTATAGCTCAGGACAACCCCTAGCTCCCCCCACCCTCCCCTACCCCCGCATCCTCCCCTGCCCCCTCTCACCACTCACCTGCCCCCCTTCATCACCCTCTCTACCCTCCTCCATTACCCATTCCACCCACAGACACCCACACACCCAAACACACACACGCTCACACCCGCACACACCCACACACCCACACCCCCCCCACCCACCCAAACACACCCACACACATCTTTCTTCTAGTCCTGCCAATTTCTAAGTCATTATTTTCTCTTAATCGATCATTTCCAGTCGGCTCTAGCTGCATTAAACAGAAGGAATCAATATAGACAAAGACATGAGCTCTGTGAAGACTGTGTATTTTACTGCCCAATGCCATTACCGACCAGATATCAGCTATCAGTGCCCCGGTTATTGCGTTATTAATATCTCCCGCACTGGGCAGGAAGATGAGTAACACTGGAACAAAATAATGAAGAGCTCTTTCCCAAAACGCAATAAGGGCCAATCCAAAAAAATAGGGTTGCACTGCCAATACCAAGGTCATAGATCGTGATTTGGAAAAGAGCTTTTAATAATAATATTTTATTTATAGGCATAAGCCCACTACTTTGTCTTGCCTTCTTCATTTGTAATGTAGTCGGCCTTTATATTAAAACAAAATCCTCCGGTGCGACTGCCACTTGTCGACACCCAATGGAGGGGAGGTGGGCGCAGGTGGCACCACCGGTCAAGTGCGGAGTCTTCCAGAAATAACAATGGTAATCAAATAATATAATAATATAATATATAATGGAAACAATTCCCTTCGTATTTTTATACTCGCATAATACGTTATACATTATATATATGTGACGTATAACGCAATATGCAAGTATAAAGGCGCGGAAGGGAATTAAGCCCCTATTATTATTGTGTGCTAATTATTATTATTATTACACTATATACTGTACTGCCTCCTCCATGTTCACGACTGGTGGCGCCACCCCCAGCGCTCCCCGGTACCTGCATACCCTGAAAACATCACTCGCGTCAGAGTATATATATATGAAGAGCTCCTCTTGTATTTATATAAATCAAAGGGAGGCTAATACGAGGTGTGGTGACCAAATGAGGTGAGCACTCACATACTGTGTGGTAGGTCGTGGGATTCAAATCTCGGCCGAGTCAAATGAATGGCTTAAAAATGCATTTTGGTAGTACCTAGCCTGACACTCAGTATTAGTAGGATAGGTGTATGTATCAAGGAGTAGTGGAATGAGGAAGACCAATTGTCAGCGATTAAAATTTCCACCACTTAAAGTTGATTGCATAGTCCGATTGTATTGAGTTTCTGTTAGTTTTTTAGATAAATATTGTAGTAGTCTGCCATAATCTCTCAGGCAAGGAACCACATAATCAGGAAGGCGTGGGTAGGGTGGTTTCATCAAAAAGTCTAGGTGGTGTAATGGTTAGCACACTGGCCAAGAATATATGAGATGTGGGTTCGAATCCCGCTTTAGGCACAATATTTCCCATTTTCATCACACCCCCTATGACAATATATTATTAGGTTGATCATTATAATCTACTTTACTTTAGTTTAAATTAACTTTTATTTTATATAGCTAATTTCTGTACCAAATGAGTACAATCAGTGACCTAATTAAATAAACTGACCTATTAAATATCTTAGCACTGTGATCGAATTAATTTTGAATGACCAGACAGGATGGCCGAATCAGAAAGAGCGAGGACAGACTTCCCACGTGAGAGGTCGTAGGTTCAAAAACCCACTCGAGTTAAGCCACAGACTTATAACATCGATACATGTCACTACCTAGCCTAGCACTTGACATTAATAGGATAGGGCAAGGACTGGTTAGCACAGTATCTGGATAATGTGACTGTGTGAGATATCAGGTCATGGTGCCGGCAGCCTGCTCTCCCAGTGGGGCAACTCAGTGGCTCAGTGGTTCAGTGGTTCAGTGGCTCAGTGGCTCAGTGGCTCAGTGGCTCAGTGTCAGTATATTGGGTCATCGTACTGGTGGCAGCATTATATATACAGTAAAACCCTGTTAAACCAAACTTGAAGGGACCCCAGAAATTTGTTTGGATTAACCGATCATTGGTTTAACCGAGCTTTGACTTTGACTTTGACTTTGAGTAAGCATGTATTGCACAAGTAATATACAATGTATGTGGACACTTTGATTATTGTTTTTTATGTATGTACAGTATAAACCCATTAAACCAAGCTCAGTTAAACCAAACGATCGGTTAATCCAAACTTTTGTTGGCATCCCGGCAAAATACTACCATTTATCATATAAAAAAGCCAGTGGGGTCTCAGATGACCTTATTAACACATGAAAGTTTGGTTTAACCATACCGGAGTGGCCAGGGGTCCAACACTTTTGGTTGGATTAACCGATAATTTGGATTAACCGACTTTGGTTTCACCAACTTTTTTATATGATAAATGGTAGTATTTTGCCGGGTTGCTGAAAAAGTTTGGATTAACCGATCATTTGGTTTAACCGAGCTTGGTTTAACGGGGTTATACTGTATATAAAGTCACCATGAGTGTTCACTGTGAATATTGTTAGAAGGAAAAGACCCAACAATCAATTCTAGGCGATTCACTGAATGGGGCCAAATGCAACCACATACTTCAGCTGATATAGTAAGGTTTGGCTGGTTCGTCGATGGAGTTTTACATCCTGGAAACATCTACGGTCATATCAGGACGGGTACCGACTTGTGACAGTGAGCACTCATGACGACTTTATAGTGTTGCTCCACTGGGAGGACAGGCCTCCAGCACCGTGACCTGATATCCCGGCCAGACACATTATCCTGACACTTAACCATGATGCCGTATCCAAATAATGCAGAGCGCCTGGCTAGGAAGTGCCAAGCATACATTTTAAAGCCAGTGGTTTGACTCGACCTGGGTTCGAACTCGTGGGTTCGAATCCCACAATCTACCAAAACCGGAGACGGACGCTCAACTCATTCGGCCATCCCGTCTGGTCGTAAGGGTTGGAGTGTGGCAACATGACCAGAGTGGGAACATGACCAGAGTGGGAACATGACCAGAGTCGGAACATGGCCACAGTGAAAACTTGACCACCGTGGCAACATGACCACCCTGGCAACATGACCACAGTGGCACCATGGCCACAGTGGCAACACCACCGCAGTGACAACATGACCACAGTGCCATCATGACCCCAGTGGTAACATGTCCACAGTGACAACATGGCCACAGTGGCAACACGACCATCATGACAACATGATCACATTGACAACATGATCACAGTGACACCATGGCCACAGTGGTAACATGGCCACAGTGACAACATGACCACAGTGGCATCATAGCCACAGTGACAACATGACCAAAGTGACAACATGACCACTGTGAAAACATGACCACAGTTACACCATGGCCACAGTGGCAACATGGCCACATTGGCAACATGGCTGCAGTGGCAACATGACCAAAGTGGCAACATGACCACAGTGGTGAGATGGCCACAGTGACAACATTGCCACAGTTATAACATGATCACAGTGACTACATGACCACAGTGACACCATGGCCACAGTGACAACATGACCACAGTGACAACATGACTACATTGGCAACATTACCACGGTGGCAACATGACCACATCGGCAACATGGACACAGTGACATCATGACCACTGTGGCAACATGACCTCAATGGCCACAAGGCCACAGTGCCAACATGACCAGAGTCAACACACTTTGCTTCCCTGTCGCCCTGTGTCTCTGAGCACTCAGATCAAATGTGTCTGGATCTGATTACTTCTGAGCTATTGATAACCAATGCTGCACACAAGGGAAGTCTGAGAAATCTCATCATCGCATATCTACTTATTTATATACATGATTATATTTATCTACGCAGGTATATGTATACCTCCATATATCAATACATATCCACATTTAAAGTCTTGTCCATTTAACATATATGTCTACATACATATATATATATGTATGGCGACTTTATTATGCTGCCACATTTGGATACCAAATTTAAAATGGTTCTCTTTTTATATATCTGAAATGAATTTATGCAAAATAATGTTGGTGTTGTCACCGAAATGTAAACTTCCATAACTTGCATCGGTGATAGGTTCTATTAAATAGACTTAATATTCCTTTTTGTGACACAAGATATGTTTAATAGGCATATTGTTATCTAATTTGGATATGTCGGATCAAATGTAGGTCAGTGCCATACTTTCAAATGTGTACAGTTTCATTGGGCTATATACATTTAAACACGTTGTAAAGACATATCTCACGTCATGGTTTTACTGTTCAACGCATTAAACTACCTCCTGCTATTTAGGCTACTCTATAAAGTCTACTTTGTCCCATTGTGATTGTATTGTATTGTCTCTTAGTATGCCTCCCACTAGTGAGAGCACTGTATTAAATTTACATTGTCGTACTTGGATTTGATTGCACAGGGCCTTAGAATGACTTCCGTTAGTGAAAGCGCTGTATTAAAGCTGCATAGTCCGATGCAAACATCAAATTTTCAAAGCCAAAACAATTATCAGGATCTGATTCTACATATCTAAATTAGATACTGATGCACTTATCAAACATTTGTGGCCACATAGAAGGGAATACTGAGGCAATTTAATAGAACTGGTTACTGCAGAAATCTATGGTGTCAGAGTTTTGGCGTGCTTGCCAAGATTAATTTCCCATGTTCACACTTTAAATATCTTGAAAGTTAGCCATTTAAAATAAAAACTACTACAAAGTAAAGTAAGGTACATCATAACGACCTAATGTATTTATCTCAGAAAATGACAGAAACTCAAAAACATCGATCTATACAACTTTAAGTTTACATTGTCATACTGTGATTTGATTGGACAGTGCCATTGAATGCCTCATGCTAGTGAGAACGCTGTATTAAGTTTACATTGTCATACTGTGATTTGATTGGACAGTGCCTTCGACTGGCTCCTGCTAGTGAGAGCGCCATATTAAGTTTACATTGTCATACTGTGATTTGATTGGACAGTGCCTTTGACTGGCTCCTGCTAGTAAGAGCCCTGTATTAAGTTTACATTGTCATACTGTGATTTGATTCCACAACACCTGCTAGGGAGGACGCTCGGATTAAGTCTACATTATCATTATCATTATCTTGCGAACATAAGACTGGTTTCTTTCTGCGGGTAAAATGTGCAATCGATCATTGCGAACAGCTGTTGATATAAAAGACTCGGACCGCCTTAGCTTCCTTCATAACCCAGACTTGCTGAGTTGGCGTTTCAGGTGGTCTGACGTCATAGCTACTATGTGGGGGGTCGGTGGGAGGTGGGAGGGAAGAGGGGAGGGTGGGTAGGAGGGTGGGTAGGCGGGTGGGGTACAGTTGGGGTGGGAGGGAGGCTGATGGGAGGGTCAGATGTTTCTGTGTTTGTTGGAGTTTTACGTCCTAGCAACATCTAAGGTCATATCAGGACGGGTACTGGCATGGGTCATGGTGTTGGCGGCCTGGTCTTCCAATGGGGCAGCACTATAACTTCACCATGAGTGCGCACTGTCACAAGTCGCTACCCGACCTGACATGGACCTTAGATGTTGCCAGGATGTAAACCTCTAACAGTCAACCAACCAATTGGGAGGGACGTTGGGTGGTAGGGTGGGTGGGATGGGGAGGAGTGCAAAGGTGGAATGGGGGTGGGATGAAAGGTGGGACGTAGGGTGGGTGGCAGGGAGTTTGCGTGGGGAGGGAGGGTGGGTGGGAAGGTGGCTGGACCATCGCTCTGCCTGTAAATACCCACAAGTGGGTGCCCGGCGTGTGGCCGTGTCCACCAGTAAACGGCTCCTGCCGTATCCTATTCAGCGCCGCATTAGCAGCACTTTAAACCGCCTTGTTCTTGTGTTGCTTGCAATAAGCCTCATCCGAGTTTAAATTGTTTTTAAAATATTTTTATTGAGGCTGTATTTATACTTTCCATAGCATATAAGCCTTGGTATTCATTCAGGTTTGTTTTCAATGCTGGCCAGCTGTAGTGTTGGTGTTATCTCATCACACAGTAGCTGCTGATAAGGTATTTGATTGCCTGCATTTCAGTAGCAAATAGATAAGTTGGTTGGTCTGGTTAGTAGTCTATGTTAACTTTTTTGTATTTTCTTGGCATATATGTGTTTTATTTTTTCTACTGTTACTACTAGACTAGCTTACTCCTATTTACATATCATAGGCTTGTAGGTAGCTGTGTGGTGTGCTATCTGGCTACTTTTGGCATGGTTACCTTCCATTGGGCGTCCCGCTGGTGGGCTGTGACATATCACATGCCCCTTTGCAGTGCAGCTTATTGGGGTTTTCCTAGTGTAGTGGTCTGCACTGACCTCTCAGGCAAGTAACCACATAGACAGGTAGGCGTGGGGAGTGTGTTGATATCAGGGAGCCTAGGTGGTGTAATGGTTAGCACACTGGCCCGGAATGCAAAGAGATGTGGGTTCGAGTCCCGCTCTAGGCGCAATATTTCCCATTTTCATCACCCCCATGACACTGGTGCTGTGACCAGGATCCTGTACAAGCTTTGCCCCCCCACGACACTGGTTGCCGTGATCAGGATCCTGTACAAGCTTTGCGCTGTATGGTTGTTGAACCTACCCTGTGTATGTATGTGTTAGTGCATTGCCTGTATGTATGTAATTGTAAGCATTACAAGACTTACAATTCCAGGGGGACGAGTGTAGTGGTCTGCACTGACCTCTCAGGCAAGTAACCACATAGACAGGTAGGCGTGGGGAGTGTATTGATATCAGGGGCCTAGGTGGTGTAATGGTTAGCACACTGGCCCGGAATGCAAGAGATGTGGGTTCGAGTCCCGCTCTAGGCGCAATATTTCCCATTTTCATCACCCCCATGACACTGGTTGCCGTGATCAGGATCCTGTACAAGCTTTGCGCTGTATGGTTGTTGAACCTACCCTGTGTATGTATGTGTTAGTGCATTGCCTGTATGTATGTAATTGTAAGCATTACAAGACTTACAATTCCAGGGGGACGAGTGTAGTGGTCTGCACTGACCTCTCAGGCAAGTAACCACATAGACAGGTAGGCGTGGGGAGTGTGTTGATATCAGGGAGCCTAGGTGGTGTAATGGTTAGCACACTGGCCCGGAATGCAAAGAGATGTGGGTTCGAGTCCCGCTCTAGGCACAGTATTTCCCATTTTCATCACCCCCATGACACTAGCGTTATTTTGCACAGATATTTTTTGTATGTTTTTAGGTCAGGAATTTGTCATTCCTTTACTGTTTGGGCATTCCACACCTTGGCAGCCATTTCCAGCACGCTTCTCTCGTGAGCTTTTATTTGGCTTCTGGTCTGCTTTAATAGTGGTGCATTATTTGCTCTAGTAGCCCTTTGTGGTTTTGTTATGAGTTTATTGTCTTGACTATAGCTGTATGCTAATGTTTTCAGATGAATTATTCTCCTATTTTCTAGCAATTTAACTTTGGTTCTTTTGTGTATGTCATAGGTGGGTGCAGCTTGTCTACTCTGAGGCCGATTTTCAGGGCTCTATTCTGTAGTGTTTGCAGTTTTTGGAATATGTGTTACCTTGTCAGAGCACTGAGGATGAATGATCGAAGTCACAACGTCTGGGAAATAATTACTTCAGCTCAGGCTTTAATGCTAGATGGCGTGGATGCTGCGGTAATAATGTAGTTTATATATTTGGGCCAGGTGGCGCCACCTGTTAGCTTCAAGCGTCGACTGTGAGTTTGTATTAGAGAAGTGGAACCTTACTGGCAGTGCTATACAGACATGTTTTATATGTTGGTCAAGTAGATATATATATATATACGTGTATATGGGGTGCCGGTTCTGTGTGCTCAATTACCCATGTTGAGGCCAACATGAACAATTATCTGACTGCATGTGATACAAATGGCGCTCAGAAATCTATTTACATCCACTGCCATCTGCGCCTTTTTAAAAATAGTAATAACTCATCCTAGCGGCACGGTCAAGTGGGTTTCAGTTGGAAATGGGAAATGGGAAAGAGGAATTGTAAGTTGCTCAGGAAGGACTGGCAGTGTGACCCAGCATGCCAGGATACAGCTCAATATTAAATGGCGGAAGGTGGTATGGTGGCTGGGGTCACAGCTACAACCAAATGGTTGATGGTGAATACACATGTATACGCAACGATAAAAGGAAGTTGCAGTTTGATTGAAGATCTATACTGCATATCATGGATAAGTCTGAATAGACTTGTTTTCACCATTAGACAGTTTGGCAATAGAAAGCCCGAGCCTACACTTTTACCAACCCAAGGGATTTTTAACCTCCCACACCACATAGACATGGTATGAGAGCAACCGGCCTTTGATGATGCTGTAAGTTATACACAGCAGTGGGGCATGGGGAATCGAACCACTGACCTTCAGATTAGGAGTCCGACCTAGAAAAAAGTCAGGCACTCTAACCACTCTGCCACAGAGAACACCACAGCAAAAATATTTACGGGGACAATTTCACTTCAATCTACATTAGAAACAAACACATGGCAATAGCCGTACCAAATTTGGTTATCAGGAGGCACATGATTATTTATAGCTGCAACGTGAGTTTATAGTATAGGTTCTATAGTGAAGGATAGGTACTGGATGTGGCACCAACCCTAACTTCCACCATGCTAGCTGAAGCTGTGACGTAGTCTGCAGGGTTGCAGTTTCGGTGCTTGCTGAGGGACCAGCGGAACTTGGAATGACCATTGTAACATAGCAGTGAATATATGGAGACTGCTTCCTAACAGGTAGTTTGCCTTTTATAGTGGGTACAGCACATGTTTGGACCGTCCTACTCGTCCCATCTCTTCGTTAGGACTGGCCTACCCAGCAACTATATAAGGAGCGTAGTCACACACTCTCGACTCTACTCCCAGACATCGAGGCGTCAACATCTCCAAGTCAGTTAGGCCTGAAACCTGATCTGGCTAGTTTCAGCTTATGGGATGGATTCAACTTGCTGAGCTTCTACAATATGGATCAATGGATATTAGGAGGATTAGTGACTGTGGTGTCTGCCTTTTCACACATCACTGCTGCTTAGGCTGACATGTACATCCATCATCAACTGAGACTCTATACCTGTATGGTTGGTGACGGCTCACAGACAATGGATCATCTATATCTATCAACTCCTCAAGGCAACTGAGACATAGAAGAAGCACCAAGAGACTGAGTGTATCTATCATCCATATGGACTACACAGACAGTTGTGAGTGTAATATTATACCATTGAGAATTTATATGTAACTGTACACTTTGTAATTGAGAATATATGTTATAAGTACATATATGTGTATCGTTATTTGTCTTCTTTACTAAGAATAGAAGATGTTCCAAATTCTCTTTTCTCCTCACTATATTAGCTAGTCTATAAGATTAGGCATTAGTTATTATACGTGACACCATGTTGCAATGGCTGTAGAGTCGTGGAATGCACCATGCTCCGCCGAACCTGACAAACCCCCGAAAGGCCGCCGAGCTTTGCCGATCTCTGGATCTACGCTCGTTCTTCGTTGATGGTCGCTAAGGGCCATGCCATGTTCAATTTAAGACCCTTCTTGACATTAACCCATACAGTTTAGTTCGAAACTGACAATCTATCATTCAATAGTGCAGCGAAGGCCTCCTATGCAGGAGGTCGGGAGTCCAATTCTGGGTCGAGTCAAACCAATGACTTATACAATTGGTACTAGTCGATTCCAGGCCTGGCACTCGGCATGAATAGGATAAAGCAAGGACTGGTTATCTCAGCATCAGGATAATGTGACTGAGTGGGATATCAGGTCATGGTGCTGGTGCCCGAGTCTCCCCATGGGGAAGCACTATAAAGTTGCCATGAGTGTGCACTGTCATGAGGTATCAGTATCTAAGGTAGATATGGAGGATTCAGGCGCAAAACCTCGTAAACGCCGATCCACAAATTAGGATAAACATTGGAATCAAACCGTCAAATATTATATTTTTTCACTTGTGTAATAGTTGCGACATAATCATATCATACCTAAAAAAAGTGGAATTAGAGAGAATTAAAATTGGTTTCAAGTACAATCTTTTATTTCAATGACATTTTTGGATTGGCGTTGACATGTAAAATCAAACGTAAATAATTGTTTTGGATTTGAAAATTTGATGTTTTCATCGGACTATGCAGCTTTAAGTTTGGACTTAGATGGAGGTGAGATGCAACCGAGGTGAGACTAAACGGGGTGTTAAAGAGCACTCAGAACATTTGCTCTATTATTGTCCAAGAAACGCAGTGCTGTTCCTGGAAGTGTGCGGTTGCTGACCAAGGTGCTGACGCAGCACTTTCTCTACGATGCGTCCAATTTCTGACAGTGACACACTGAATTGACTGATCTGACTGATCTAACCACCCAATGCCTGCCTGCTATGCACACTGTTGCCACAGCCAATCCAATTAGACACATAGGCAAGCCGCGTTTAATATTTCACATGCCATTTGAGATATGAGGTGGGAGTGGGGGTCGGGGGTGGGGGGGTGGGGGTGGGGTGGGGGTAAACACTAAATGCGGAAACATTGGACGTGGGCGTCGAATCGGTAGAGCGCCGACTCCCGTGCTGGAGATCCGGAGTTCGATTCCCGGTCGAGTCAAACCGATGACTTATAAAATTGATACTTGTCGCTTCCTAGCTTAGCACCCGGCGTTAATAGGATCGGGCATGGGCTGGTTCGTTCAGTGTCAGGATAATGTGACCGAGTGGGATATTGGGTCATGGTGCCGGTGGCCTGATTTCCCAGTGGGGCAGCACTATAAAGTCGCCATGAGTGCGCAGTCTCGCAAGTCGGTACCCATCCTGATATGACCTCAGATGTTGCCAGGATGTAAAACTCCAACAACCAACCAACCTAAATGCTGAAATAACTTGCATCAGTTACTCTATTGCAATCAAAACAGAGCGCTGAATAGGATATGTGTGGTGAATTAAAGCTGCATACTCCGATGAAATATCAAATTTTCAAAACCAAACCAATTATCTAGATTTGATTTTACATATCTAACTTAGATACTGATGCACTTATTAAGCATTTGTTTCTGCACAGAAGGCAATGCCGAGTCAATTTAACAGAACCTGTTACTGCAGAAGTCTATGTTGTCAGAGTTTTGGCAAGCTTGCTAAAACTAATTTTCCATGTTTGCACTCAAAATATCTCAAAAGTTTACCATTTAAAATAAAAATAAATTTGAACTAATGTAAACTAGATACTACTGATCGATCTAAAATATTTATCTCAGAAAAAATACAGAAATTTACAACCATCGGACTATGCAACTTTAAAGTAATTAATGATGGTAAATCACAAACAGGCCTTTCCCACAGAGTATGCACATTGAGCATTATCCCACAACTTAGTTTCTTTCCACTGCTGGCACGGGTCAGCTTTGTGCTGGAAATCCTCTATTATACCTTTTCCACTATTTAGATTGAGTTTTGTAAGTGATTGGTTTGACTAGACCGGAAATCAAACTCCCGATCTCCCACTTGGGAGGCCTGCGATCTATCAATTCGGCCACCGCGTCCCGTCAAACCGATAACGCAGGCAAAGATAAGGAATCTAAGAGAACCCACTCGAGGTGATGCTTCTCATTATGTGTTTACCGGTCGTTGGGGGCCTAATCGGTAGAGCGCCAGCCTCGCATACGGCAGATGGGGAGTTCGATTCCCAGTCGAGTCAAACCAATGACTAAACAAATTACACTTTTCGCTTCCTAGCCTGGTGCTGGGCATTAATATGATGGAGCAAGGACTGGTTAGCTCAGTGTCAGGATAATGTGACTGAGTGGGATATCGGGTCATGTTCCTGGTGATTTCCCAGTGGGCCAGCACTATAAAGTTGCCATGAGTGTGCACTGTCACAAGTCGGTACCTATCCTGATAGGACCTTAGATGTTGCCAGGATGTAAAACTCCAGCAACCAACTTTTGTGGATCAAGGGGGTACCAGTGATCACTTCTTAGCCAGCTCTCGACAAATTCCTGTTCACCGCAGCATTCTGAGAGTCTGTTAACTCTCATTCTATCCACTCTTTGATGTTGTCTTCCCACTCCTTCTTCTGTCTACTTCCGCTCATTCTTAACGGTTCCTTGCAAGGCGGTCTTCGCAAGGCCCGTGAATCATTGAGATTCTACTTCAGCTTACGCTGCAACTTCTTATCTGTGCACTGTGCAAGTCTTTATTTTTCTAATTTTCCTATTTTTTTGGGTCCATTAGTTGTTTAAGCAGGGGAAATTTCAGTCATAAATGACTGGTCTTCCTCATTCCACTGCTGGTAGATAGAAAGCCCGAGCGTACACTTTTACTGACCCAAGGGATTTTTAACCTCCCACACCACATAGACATGGTATGAGAGCAACTGGCCTTTGATGACGCTGTAAGTTATCCACAGCGGTGGAAATCCAAATTGGCAGAGGTGGGGGGCACGGGGAATCGAACCACCAACCTTTTTGATCTGCCGATTTGTTTGATTTCATTACGGACTTCCTTGAGAAAGTTAATGACTGCATAATATTTTCAAAATCAAAACTTTCATCTAGATTTGAAGCCACATATCTAAGTTAGATTCGTGTGCAGTCCTGAATCGCTCCTTAGAGGCTCACTTAAATATGTCAAAACATGCTGGCTTTGACAGGCAGTCACGGGACATAGTGCACTTGGTTTAAAACTGGCGCACACACGCACATTATTTCGCATGCTTTCACTTCAAACATATCCGATGCTAGTCAGTTAACACAACATATTATTCTGAACTAAAGCCAACTAGGTCACAATGGTCAACCTAATATAGTTATCTAAATAAATATGAAAAAACCTCCAAACCGACAAGGTTGGTTGTTGGAGTTTTACGTCCTGGCAACATCTAAGGTCATATTAGGACGGGTACAGACTTGTGACAGTGCACACTCATGGCGACTTAATAATGCTGTCCCACTGGGAAATCAGGCCACCAGCACCATGACCTGATATCCCACTCACTCACATTATCCTAACACTGCACTAACAAGTACTTGTCTTATCCTATTAATGCCAAGCGCCAGGCTAGGTAGTGACAAATATGAATCTTAGAAGTCATTGGTTTGAATTGGCTGGCATTCGAACTCCCGACCTTCCGCACAGGAGGCCTGCGCTCTACCAATTCGGCGGCCGCGTCCGGTGAAATCGAAGGTGTGGCCCTAGCTTCATTGTCTCATCCACATTGGAAGGCACTCTCTTCAACACCATAATCATCCCCCCCCCCCCCCCCCGTCTCCCCCCCCCCCCCACACATTTCCAGCCCCACCCCCTCACACTCCTTTTATTGCACATAGAGGACGAGAAGCATTATAGTTGCAAATGAAACTAATCACATTAGCTCACCACCTCGCAAAACGCGTACCAATTAAGAAAATTATAAAAAAAACATAACAAACTAGCCCCCTCCCTACAAACAAATTAAGGCCGATCAAAAAAACACTTAAAAAAATCCGTGAAACTAAAACTAAAACTGACTCATTTAAAGCAAACTCAATAACAGCACAATTCCATCTCATCCTATTTTAAGCGGTTACAAATTCATTAAAGTTGCATAGTCCGATGGTTTTGAGTTTCTATCGTCTTTCTGAGATAAATACACCGATATGATTGTTATAATCTAACTTTCTTTAGTTTGAAATAACTTTTATTTTAAATGGCTAACTTTTGAGATATTTGAAATGTAAACAATGTCAAATTAGTTTTGACAAGCACGCCAAAACACTGGCACCATCAACTTCTGTAGTAACAGGTTCTATTAAATTGGCTCAGTATTCCCTTCTATGTGGCAACAAATGCGTAATAAGTGTATCAGTATCTAAGTTATATATGTAGAATCAAATCTAGATAATTGTTTTGGTGTGATGCTTTATCGGACTATGCAGCTTTAAATAAGTTGTACGCTATGAATATAAATCTTTTTTTAATCATCAGATATGGTAGGATGGATTTGGTCAGCATTCGCTGAGTGGATTATCTTACTGCCTGATCAACCAGCCAGAATGGTGAAATCGGTAAAGGCATCCGCTGCTTCATGAACGGGACGTCGCTGGTTCAAAGCCCGACTGAGTCAAACCAATGAGTTACAAAATCTATACTTGTTGTTACCTAACCTGACACTCGGCATGAATAGGATAAGATAAGGACTGGTTAGCACAGTAGCAGGATAATGTGACTGAGTGGGACATTGGGTTATGGTCTCTATAAAGCACTGTCAAGTTGTCATAAGTAATCTGAAATGACCTTGGATGTTGCTAGGACGTAGAGCTCCAACAAACAAACAAACAAATTCAGCCTGTCCAGCCAACTGAATCTGGGCAAACTAGGGATTAAGGATGAGGCTTTATATAGTTGGGTGTTGGGAGTTTTACGTCCTGGCAACATCTAAGGTCATATCAGGATCACATAGAAGGGGACACTAATTCAATTTGATAGAACATTTTCACAGCATAAACACTTCATCTCATGCTTGCCAAGGTTAATTTGTGAATCTCTTCACTTCAAATACCAACAAATTTGTCATTCATAATAAAACTTCCCTCAAATTAAAAAAAGCTAAATTATAACACTGCACATAATATCATTTACCCAAAAGATATAGCAGCAACTCAAAACCATCAGCATATGCACCTTTAAAGCTCCAGACTCCTGGTGCCGTATGCAGGAGTCGGTGATAGCGAGGCAAAACGGTGTTTGGCCGGAATTCCCGTTTAGCGGGGAAAAAATAGCATGCACAAGTCAGTGATAGGCCTAACACCAGAAGCTTAAACTAGGGTAAGGTAAACCAGAAATATAGCTAGTTCGCAGCGGTGTAAGTGATATATGAGGCCCAAATCTATTCAATGCTATCATATTTAACAGAATTACATATGCAATAAGTGAAATTTCAGCAAATTACCCATCAATTCGAAGCAATATTAATGCTGCCGCCGCAGAGGCAGCGATATAAATATTGTCGAATTGACGAATGTAAAGTACACATATCGCCGCCGCCGCAGCGACGTCGATATCTATACTGTCGCACATCAACAAAACACACATCGCCGCCACTGCCGCCGCCAAATCGGTGGCTATATATTAGGCCCAAATCTATTAAATGCTGTCATATTTAACAGAATCACATACGCCATAAGTGAAATTTAATCAAATTAACCCTAAATTCAAACCAATATTAACGCCGCCACCGCATTGGCGGCGTTATTCATATTGTCAAATGGAGGGATTTCCAAAATCTATAAATAACTTCACGTTTAGCTATAATGTAAGTGTTACGCACTCCTGCATACCATTTGACACAGTTCCCGACTTTGGTGATAGCTAAGCGGTAACAGGCTGTAACACCAAAAGCCGCTAACACTGACTCCTGCATACGGGCCCAGGTCTGGTTTGGCAAACAAAGAGTAAGTAGCATTGTGGTGGGATGTAATGGTTGAGATTTTGAGCTATTCCAAATACAAGGTATTCACAATGAAAGGACTGTTTTATTTAAAGCTGCATAGTCCGATGAAATACCAAACCAATTATCTAGATTTGACTTGACATATCTAACTTATATACTGATGCACTTATTAAGCATTTGTTTCTGCATAGAAGGCAATACTGAACCAATTTAACAGAACCAATTACTGCAGAAGTCTATGGTGTCAGAGTTTTGCCAAGCTTGCCAAAACTAATTTTCCATGTTTGCATTCAGAATATCTAAAAAGTTTACCCTTTAAAATAAAAGTAACTTTGGACTAATGTAAAGAGATACTAGTGATCGATCTAATGTATTTATCGCAGAAAAAATACAGAAATTCAAAACCATCAGACTATGCAACTTTAATGACGCCTCTAGAGTACATTTATTTTCGCATCATCGGCTATTGGACATTGAATATATGGTCATTCTGACATATTTCTTTGGAGGAAACCCGCTGCCACCACCTAGGCTGCTCTTTCCGATAAGCAGCAAGGGGTCTTTTATATGTACTTTCGCACAGACAGGACAGCACATACCACATCATTTGATGAACCAGTTGAGGACCAATAGCCCAAACTGCAAATGGGTCCACTGAATAAGATAGATAGAATGACCCACACCTTCAGAGCTGGACACTCTACCGCCTGAGCTAAGTCCCACCCCCTCCACAAGGAAAAAGAAAGGAACAAAGAATATAGATAATCTTTAAATAATGAACACAAAAAAAGAGGACAAAAAAGAAAGAAAGGCCTTGACCTTTGAAGTTTAGACATCCTGCCTGATGCTACCTAGGTAGAATCCTCGTGGTCCCCACTTCCCGTAACTTTGGCGGTCACTCCCGGCATGCCCCGCGCCTCTGTGGAGATGGAGACCATTAATGGGCGGCCTGTAGCCACACCTGCGTCCCTAACAACCTACAGGCACGGATACAGGGTGGTGAACTGTCGTTGTGGACCTTCAATATCCACCCTTGCCACATGACACCACACAACACACTCCCCTCAGCTAGCTACTCCCCACCATTCCAATTACTACAGGCCCGGATACAGGGTGCTGAATTGTCGTTGTGAACCTCCAATAGCTACCCTTACCACATCACAACACAGCACACACTCCCCATAGCTAGCTAATCGCCATCATTCCAATTACTACAGGCCCGGATACAGGGTGCTGAATTGTCGTTGTTAACCTCCAATAGCCATCCTTACCACATCACATCACAGCAAACACTCCCCTCAGCTAGCTACTCGCCATCATTCCAATTACTACAGGCCCGGATCCAGGGTGCTGAATTGTCATTGTGAACCTCCAGTAGCCACTCTTACCACACCTCACCACACCACACCACACCTCACCACACAACACCGCACCACACACTCTCCTCACCTCACAGACCCCAGTTAGCAACTCTCCATAATTCAAATCACTACATGCCTGGATCAAGGGTGCTAAACTGTCATTCTAGACTTCCAATAGGCCCCCACCACCACACCAAACCACATCACACCTCACAATGCTACACTACACCAGAGAGCGTGTATATAAACAGATGAGAGGGACAACTCCAGCGAAACTCGGTAACATAGGCTACAGTGGCGCTCCTGGCGGTTATTGTTGAACAAGCTTTGAGTTTGACGGTATGTGCAGTGCAAAACATTTGTTTTATTCAAAATTAATAGAAATCCAGAACCCTAACCTTATAAATTTAATATAATCTATTCGGTGAGTATGTTTTCTATATGTGTACAAAGCGATTTGTTTCTAGATGGTGTGGTTTTAGAGATATTTCACTTTTTCTGTATGAAGATTGCTCATCGCCATTGACAATGCATTGAGTTTGCTGTACGCGTAGTGAAAAACATCAGTTTTATTCCAAATTAATAGAAATCCAGAACCATAACCATATCAATTTAATATAATATTTTTGGTAAACATGTTTTCTATGTGTATTCCAATCAGTTTGTTTCTAGGTGTCGTAGTTTTAGAGATATTTAACTTTTTGTCTCTGAAGATTGCTCACTGCCATTGACAATGCCTTGAGTTTGCCTATATGCATAAACTGTTCAACAACCACCACTTGGAGCGCCACAGTCGGCAGCTGTTACACGGTCTAGTATGAGAGTTGTCCCTCTCATCTGTTTACATACACGCTCTCTGACTACACCACACCACACCACGCCACATCACACCTCACAACACCACACCACAAAACGTGTCCTCATACTACGTGACACCACACACTCTCCTCACCTCACATCATTCCAAAACTTACAGGCCCGAATCTTTTTGTTGGAAATAACACTTACTCGAGTACTTATGGTCTGTAGCTAGTCCATTCTTCCACTCATCAGCGCATGGCTCTCTAAATAACTGTCATCATATCTGTAGTCTTTACTTGTCGCACTAAGTGTGAGTAATTCATGCGATTTTAGTGCGAAGTTTCATTTTCACCCTTATTCTGAAATCCGAAAAAAGATTCTTAATTCCTCCTCCACTTCCCACAAGTAGTCAGACATCTCCCAGTATACACAGCCCTCCCCTCCCCCTCCCCTCTCCCCCTGCCGCTCCTCTCCCTTCTCCACGTTCCCCCTCTCCTCCTTCTCCCCCTCCGCCTCCATACACCCCCTATTCCCGTGCCCCCCCTCCCCTCCCTCCACCCCGTCGCCCTTCCACATACCTCCCCTTTCTCCGCGCCCCCCCCCCCCCTTCCCTCTCATCCTCCCTGCCCCTCCGCGTTCCTCCCCTTTCTCCACGTGGCCCCTCCCCTCCATCTCCTCCACCCCCCCCCTCCCACCCCCTCCGGGTGCCTGCCCACTGCTCCCCTCTCGGGATGACCCCCCCCCCCCCCCCCACACACACACACCAGTGGTGAGCTGCTCGGCACTCACGGACATTCAGCTCCTGACCCTCCCGGCGCAATCCCCGAGTCTCGGGGTCTCTGCACCACCTTCTCCATGGAGCGATTGATTCGTCGCCTAACGCGCTTCAGGCCTTCCCCTGCCTTTCACCCACCCTCACACCCACCCACCCACCCACCCTCCAACCCACCCACGCACCCTCCCACCAATTCACCTACTTCTCCCACCACAAGCCTGTCGGACGCGGTGGACGAATTGGTAGAGCGCAGGTTTCCCATGTCGAAGTTCAAGAGTTCGATTCCCGGACAAGCCAAACCAATGACTTACACAAATTGATACTTATCGCTGCACTATCCTGGTGGGAAGGCATTACTAGGACAGGGCAAGGAATACTACTTCAAGTAAATTTCACAGATTTTGAGTAGTGACCAGACGGGATGGCCGAATGGGTTAGAGCGTCGGGGGGGGGGGGGGAGGTGAGGTTAGCGAGATGGCGCCACCGGTACAGTGTTGCATCTTACAGAGTAAAACAATGATACTAATAAGTCATATTCCCTTATGTATCTTCATACTCGCATAATACATTATACATCATATATATATATATATATAGTGGTTTGCACTGACATCTCAGGCAAGGAGCCGCATAGACAGGTAGGTGTGGGTAGTGTGGTGATATCAGGGAGCCTAGGTGGTGTAATGGTTAGCACACTGGCCTGGAATGCAAAGAGATGTGGGTTCGAGTCCCGCTCTAGGTGCAATATTTCCCATTTTCATCACCCCCATGACACTGGTGCCATGACCAGGATCATGTACAAGCTACACACTGTATAGTTGTTGAACCTACCCTGTGTATGTATGTAAGTGCATTGCCTGTATGTATGTAATTGTAAGTATTAAAAGACTTACAATTCCACGGGGACAAGTGTAGCGGTCTGCACTGACCTCTCAGGCAAGGAGCCGCATAGACAGGTAGGTGTGGGTAGTGTGTTGATATCAGGGAGCCTAGGTGGTGTAATGGTTAGCACACTGGCCCGGAATGCAAAGAAATGTGGGTTCGAGTCCCACTCTAGGCACAATATTTCCCATTTTCATCACCCCCACGACATATATATATATATGGCATGTTTATATATATATATATATATGCATGTTTATATATATATATATATATATATATATATAAACATGCCTTTTGATAATATACGTGAGTGAAAAAAAAGAAGATACACTCCTACATATTTTTAGGCATAAAAACAGTTTGTGTGGGTGTGTGTGCAATACTTTCAAGTGGGCACCACCCTTGAGAATTGATCCATTTGGACTATTCTACACAAGCCTACGCCAGATGTAAAATCATGTTGGTTGGTTGTTGGAGTTTTACGTCCTGGCATCACCTAAGGTCATATCAGGACTAGTACCGACTTGAGACAGTTCGCACTCATGGCCACTCTATAGTGCCGCCCCACTGGGAAACCACACCACCAGCACCATGACCG
Organism: Branchipolynoe longqiensis; assembly: GCA_030323885.1. Lineage (NCBI taxonomy): Eukaryota > Metazoa > Annelida > Polychaeta > Phyllodocida > Polynoidae > Branchipolynoe > Branchipolynoe longqiensis. The sequence continues at coordinate 20,384,653 of CM059192.1, read as the reverse complement.
GATATCCCACTCAGTTCCATTATCCTGACACCATGCCAAACAGTTCTTGCCCTATTCCATTAATGCCGAGAACCAGGCTAGGAAGCGACAAGTATAAATTTGGTAAGTAATTGGTTTAACTCGACTGGGAATTGAACTCTCGATGTTCCACACGGGACGCCTGCGCTCTACCGATTCTGCCCCTGCGTCCGATGTGTAAAATCATATCTTTTGATATTAATATGAAACACAATACCACAAACCCTTTGGTGCTGACAGACTATCCACCGTCACACACCCCACACCCAGCCCCCTCCCACTCCACCCACCCCCACCCACCCCACCCACCCCGAACCCACATCTCCCCAGGATCAAATATCACACGGCGATTAAAACAGTGCCACCTCCTGAAGGTTTAACGCCCACACACCCCTCATTAACAACTCCCCCCGCGGCCTGCCCCCGCTTCCCCCCCCCCCCCACCCGCCGCCCCAAACCCCTCATTAATAACTCCAACTCCCCGCTCCCCCCAACCCCCAACCGACACACACCTCCACCCCATCAACCAGCACCATCATCACTAAACACAAATACCATCCACACACTTTCAGCTACCATCAGTCAAACTTGATGATCATTCAGTTGTATAAAATAAGAAGAGCAACAGAAACAGGACTGTCTGCGTTAGCACAGGGCACCAAGGAGGACACACAACTCGTTACATGTATCTTCTACTGACACTGACATCACAGTCGGTAATAGTTGAGGTGGTGTGGTGGTGTGGTGGTGTGGTGGTGTGGTGGTGTGGTGGTACTGGGTAGTGGTGGGTGGGGGTGGGTGGTACTGGGGGCTGGTAGTGGTGATGATGATGGTTGTGGTGGTGTGGTGGTATGGTGGTGGTGGGTCTTGGTGGTGATGTGTGGTAGTGGTGGTGGTGGTGGTGGGTGGTGGTGGGTGGTGATGATGATGGCCGTGGTTGTGGTGGTGTGGTGGTCGTGGCGTGGGCGTGGTTGCGTGGGTGGTGATGGGTGGGTGGTGGTGGATGTGTGAGTGTGATGGTGGTGTGGTGGTGGGCTATGGTGGTGTGGTGGTGGGTTATGGTGGCGGGTGGTAGTGGGGGGTGGGGGTGTGGAGGTGATGATGGTGTTGTGATGGTGGGGTGGTAGTGGCGGTGGAGTGGTGGACGTAATGGTGGTGGTGACTGGGTGGTGGTGGTGTTGGGGTGGTGGAGTTGATGATGGATGGTGGTGGGTTGGTGGTGTGGGGTGGGTGTGGAGTGGTAGTGGTAATGGTGGTGGTAGTGGGTTGGTGGTGTGCGGTGTGTGTGGGGTTGTAGTGGTAATGGTGGGGATGGCAGGGCGGTGGTGGAGTTGATGATGGATCGTGGCAGGTTGGTGGTGTGGGGTGTGGGTGTGGGTGGTAGTGGTAACGGTGGTGATGGCGGGGCGGTGGTGGTGGGTTGGTGGTGTGGGGTGGTGTGGTAATTGGTGGTGGTGGCGGGGGTGGTGGTGGTGGGTTGGTGGTGTGAGGTGGGCGTGGGGTGGTAGTGGTAACGGTGGTGATCGAGGGGCGGTGTGGTGGGTTGGTGGTGTGGGGTGGGGTGGGGGTTGTGTGGTAATGGTGGTGGTGGTGGGTTGGTGGTGTGGGGTGGGTGTGGGGTGGTAGTGGTAATGGTGGTGGTGGGTTGGTGGTGGGTTGGTGGTGTGGGGTGGTGTGGGGCAGTAGTGGTAATGGTGGTGGTGGGTTGGTGGTGGGTGGTGGTGGGTTGGTGGTGTGGGTGGTGTGTGGGGTGGTAGTGGTAATGGTGTAGTGGTTGTTGGTGGTGGGTTGGTGGTGGGTTGGTGGTGTGGGGTGGGTGTGGGGTGGTGTGGTAATGGTGGTGATGGCGGGGTGGGTTGATGGTGGGTTGGTGGTGTGGGGTGGGTGTGGGGTGGTAGTGGTAATAGTGGTGATGGTGGGGGTTGGTGGTGGGTTGGTGGTGTGGGGTCTGTGTGGGGTTGTAGTGGTAATGGTGGTGATGGCGGGGTGGTGGTGGAGTTGATGATGGATGGTGGTGGGTTGGTGGTGTGGGGTGTGGGTGGGTGGGGTGTGGTAATGGTGGTGATGGCAAGGGGTGGTGGTGGGTTGGTGGTGTGGGGTGGGTGTGGGGTTGTAGTGGTAATGGTGGTGATGGTGGGAGGGGGTGGTGGTGCGAAGGCGTAGGAAGATACTGCATTTAAAGCCGCATAATTCGATGAAACCATACTATTCTGGCAACCAAATCACACACCTACCTTTCGTAATGGTGGTGATGGCGGGGTGGTGGTGGGGTGGTGGTGGGTGTGTGGTGGTGGGTGGGGTGGGGTGTATGGTATGGGTGTGGCGGGGGGGTTGGTGGGTTGGTGGTGTGGGGAGGGTGTGGGGTGGTAATGGTATGTTGGTGATGGCGGGGGGGGGGGGTTGGTGGTGGGTTGGTGGTGTGGGGTGGGTGTGGTGTCGGGTGGTAGTAATGGTGGTGATGCGGGGGGGGGGTTGGTTGTGGGTTGGTGGTTGGGGTGGTGTGGGGTGGATAATGGTAATGTTGGTGATGGCGGGGCGGTGGTAGTGGGTTGGTGGTGTGGGTTGGGTGTGGGGTGGTAGTGGTAATGGTGGTGATGGTGGGGGTTGGTGGTGGGTTGGTGGTGTGGGGTCTGTGTGGGGTTGTAGTGGTCATGGTGGTGATGGCGGGGCGGTGGTGGAGTTGTTGATGGATGGTGGTGGGTTGGTGGTGTGGGGTGCGTGTGTGGTGGGTGTGGTAATGGTGGTGATGGCGGGAGGGGGTGGTGGTGGGAAGGCGTAGGAAGATACTGCATTTAAAGCCGCATAATTGGATGAAACCATACTATTCTGGCAACCAAATCACACGCCTACCTTTCGTCCTACACATTAAATGTAAATACTGGTGCAGGTATTAAAACATTAAGTCAATATAATAGAACCTGGTTAAGGCTAAAGATCATAGAAGCCTACGCAGTTGAACGTTCCTGGTCGACACTCCACAATTACATTTGCATATTTGTATATGCTAACTTACCCACTTCTTTTTTGTAGAAGTTTACTCAGTCCTAAAGTTAACTTAAAGCTGCATAGTCCGATGAAATATCAAATTTTCAAAACCAAACCAATTATCTAGATTTGATTTGACATATCTAACTTAGATACTGATGCACTTATTAAGCATTTGTTTCTGCATAGAAGGCAATACTGAGTCAATTTAACAGAACTTATTATTGCAGAAGTCTATGGTGTCAGAGTGTTGGCAAGCTTGCCAAAACTAATTTTCCCTGTTTGCACTCAAAATATCTAAAAGGTTTACCATTTAAAATAACAGTAACTTTGAACTAATGTAAAGTAGATACTAGTGATCGATCTAATATATTTATCTCAGAAAAAATACAGAAATTCAAAAACATCATGAGGATCAACCTAATATGCTTATTTTTATATTTTTAAACACAAAGTACACACAGAAAAACCATGTCAGGAACTCAAACCGATGGGATTATATAACTTCAACAAAACTGCATTTCTGTGGTTGTTTGCTTGTTGGAGTTTTACATCCTGGCAACATCTAAGATCATATCAGGACGGGTACCGACTTGTGACAGTGCACACTCATGGCAAGCTTATAGTGCTGCCCCAGTGGGAGACCAGGTCACCTGCACCATGACCTGACATCCCACTCAGTCACATTATCCTGACACTGATCGAACCAGTCCTTGCCCTCCCCTAATAATGTCAAGTGCCAGGCTACGTAGCAACAATCATCAATTTTTAAGTCATCGGGTTGTCTCGGCCAGCGTTCAAACCCCTGGGTTGGATTCCTGTGATCTACAAAATTGAAAGACGGACGCTCAACTCATTCGGCCATGCCATCTGGTCCCTTTTCAAAAGTTTACTCCCCCTAAAATTAAGGACATTATGACAATCAACCTATCAGGTATATCTAAAAAAAATAAAAAAAACATGGTGTAAACTCAAATCGATGGGATTCTGCAACTTTAACAAAAACTGCAGTGCTGTGCAAATGACACCAGCCACCGGGCTGTCAATGAAGCCTAATGAAGAACCATTGGCGTCAACAGAGGGGGCAGTCAGTCTTCTTGTCTGGAAATGTAGCATCTGCGATTCAGTCAACTGGGTCGCGGTCAAAGGTACATATACACAGGCCCGCTGCCATGGCCGCTGATTGCATCAGGATCTAGCAAGAGGGAGAACGTGGGAGATGAGAGGGGACAATGGACAGATAGAGAGCGGAATAGTAAAGAGAGCACAAGCGAGCAAAAGAAAGAAACATGAGAGAGAAGGAGAGAGAGTTAAAGAAAGTGAGAGCACGAGAGCATGGTAGAGAGTGCAATAGAACGCGAGAGAGAACGAGAAAGCGTGAGAAAGCGAGAGAGCGAGAGAGTGAGAGAGGGCGAGAGAGTGAGAGAGCACAAGAGAGTGCAAGAGAGTGGGAGAGAGCGCGAGAGAGCGCGAGAGAGCATGAGGGCGAGAGAGCACGAGAGCGCGAGAGAGAGGCGAGAGAGTGCGAGAAAGTGCAAGAGAGTGAGACAGAAGAATAGAGAATAAGATAGAACAAGAAATCCAGAGAGCGAGACAAGGCAAGAGTGAGTGGGATATATTGAGAGCGTGACTGAGAGAGTAAGAGAGCGAGAGAGAGTGAGACGGCAAGATAAAGTGAGAGCGAAAGTGAAAGAGTGGTAGAGAGATTGAGAGAACGAGAGCACGTATGAGTGCAAAAGAGAGAGAGCAATGGAGTGAGAAAATGAGAGAGCAAGATATGACGAGGGAGGGCGAGGGAGAGCAATGGAGAAAAAGCACAAGAGCAGAGTGAGAAAGTGGGAGAGTGAGAGAGACAGATATTGAGAGATTGAGAGATTGAGAGATTGAGAGATTGAGAGTGAGAGAGTGAAAGAGAGTGAGAGTGACAAAGGGTGAGGGGGTGGGAGGGCGCGAGTGGCGCCAGTGTGTGGGTGGCGGAGTGTGCTGTGGACTGTGGTGAAAGGAGCGGCAAATTGCCCTCCCGCCCGCCCTGCCAGGAAGGCGTCATTTCATTGTGTTCTCGCTGAGCCTGACGGCCAGCAAATATTGTTACTTCCCGCCGCTAAGCTGGTCCTGTGGCGTGTTTTCGACTAAGACGTACTGCCCTATATTTTAGTGGTGACCGCCGAGGGAGGGAGAGGGGGTGGGAGATGAGCGAGAGCCGAGGGAAGGAAAGAGGGGTGAGGGAAGGAAGGCTGCGGGGAGGTGGGGGGGGGGGAGTAAGGTGAGGAGGGGTGAGGAGTGAAGGCTGTGGGGAGTGTGGGGGAGCGTAAGGTAGAGGAGGGGTGGGGAGGAGGGAAGGCTGCGGGGAGGGTGGAGAGAACGTAGGTAGAGGAGGGGGTGGTTGAGGAGGGAAGGGCGCCGGGAGGGTGGGGGAGACTAGTAGAGGAGGGGTGGGGAGGAGCGAAGGCGGCTGCGGGAGGAGTGGGGGGTGAGTAAGGTAGAGGAGGGGTGGGGAGGACGAAGGCTGCCGGGAGGGTGGGGGGGAGAGTAAGGTAGAGGAGGGGTGGGGAGGAGGGAAGGCTGCCGGGAGGGTGGGGGAGAGTAAGGTAGAGAAGCTGCGGGAGGGTTGGGGGGAGAGTAAGGTAGAGGAGGGGTGGGGAGGAGGGAAGGCTGCCGGGAGGGTGGGGGGAGAGTAAGGTAGAGGAGGGGTGGGGAGGAGGGAAGGCTGCCGGGAGGGTGGGGGGAGAGAGTAAGGTAGAGGAGGGGTAGGGAGGAGGGAAGGCTGCGGGGAGTGTGGGGGAGAGTAAGCGGGAGGGGTGGGGAGGAGCGAAGGCTGCCGGGAGGGTGGGGGGAGAGTAAGGTAGAGGAGGAGTGGGGAGGAGGGAAGGCTGCCGGGTGGTGGGAGGAGAAGTAAGGTAGAGGAGGGGTAGGGAGGAGGGAAGGTTGTGGGGAGTGTGGGGAGAGAAGGTAGAGGAGGAGTGGGAGAATATGAAGGCGGAAAGGAGGAAGGGAAAAGGGAGAGGGCACGGGAGGGGAGGGAGGGGGATATAGGAGTGGAGACTGAGGAGGGAGTAAGGTAAGGGCAGGACTGGGGTGGAGGGAAAGGGTGGGGAGGGGGGTACAGGAGTGCAGAGTGAGGTAGGGCAGGGATGGGGCGGAGGGAAGGGGTGGGGAGGGGGCGAAGTAGAAGAGGGGATGATGAGGGGAGAGTAAGGTAGAGGGGGGTCGGGAGGAGGGAAGGCTGCCGGAGGGGGGGGGGAGAGAAGGTAGAGGAGGGGTGGGAGGGAGGGAAGGGTGGGGGAGAGTAAGGTAGAGGAGGGGTGGGGAGGAGGGAGGTTGTGGGAGAGTGTGGGGGGAGAGTAAGGTAGAGGAGGAGTGGGAGAATATGAAGGCGGAAAGGAGGAAGAAGGGAGAGGGCACGGGAGGGGAGGGGAGGGGGATATAGGAGTGGAGACTGAGGAGGGAGTAAGGTAAGGGGCAGGACTGGGGTGGAGGGAAAGGGTGGGAGGGGGGTACAGGAGTGCAGAGTGAGGTAGGGCAGGGATGGGGCGGAGGGAAGGGGGTGGGGAGGGGGGCGAAGTAGAAGAGGGGATGATGAGGAGAGAGTAAGGTAGAGGAGGGGTGGGGCAGAGGGAAGGGGGAGGGGATGCAGAGTGAGGCGGAGTGAGGTAGATTGAGATTTACTGATTGGAATGTGGAGGCAGGGTAGCGGAGGGCATGGAGAGAGGGGCATGGAGAGAGGGCATGGAGGGGGAGGTGTTCGAGAGGGGCGAGTTGGGAGGAAGATGAGGGGGAAGGGAGGGGATGGGAAAGGGTAGGGTAGGTGAGGCGAAGCGAGGTGAGGATGGGCATGGAGATGGGTGGAGGCGGGGGGCACGGTGGGGCGGGGTGGAGGTGGGGTGGAAGGTAGGGCGGTCGAATGAGGGGTGGTGGCTTGAGGCTGGGTGAGTGGTGGAGGGTGGTCAGGGATGAGGTGAGGTGAGGGAAGAGGCGTAGTGAGGTGGTTTGAGAGGAAGGCTGTTGGCAGTTGTCGGTTGGCAGTTGTTGGTTGGCAGTTGTTGGTTGGCAGTTGTCGGTTGGCAGTTGTTGGTTGGCATTTGTTGGTTGGCAGTTGTTGGTTGGCAGTTGGTGTTTGGCAGTTGGTGGTTGGTAGTTGGTGGTTGGCAGTTGATGGTTGGCAGTTGGTGATTGGCAATTGGTGGTTATCAGTTGGTGGTTGTCAGGTGGTGGTGGTTGGCAGTTGATTGTTGTCAGTTGGTGGTGGTCAGTTGGTGGTTGTCAGTTGGTGGTTGTCAGTTGGTGGTTGTCAGTTGGTGGTTGGCAGTTGATGGTTGGCAGTTGGTGATTGGCAATTGGTGGTTATCAGTTGGTGGTTGTCAGTTGGTGGTGGTTGTCAGTTGGTTGTTGTCAGTTGGTGGTTGGCAGTTGGCAGTTGGTGGTTGGCAGTTTGCAGTTGGTGGTTGGCAGTTGGTGGTTGGTGGTTGGCAGTTGATGGTTGGCAGTTGGAAGTTGTGGTTGGCAGTTTATGGTTGGCAGTTTGTGGTTGGCAGTTGACGGTTGGCAGTTGGAGATTGGGTGCAGGGTGATGGTTGAAGGGAATTACGGCCAAATTAACTGGAATTGTGTCTGCATCAAACAAAAGCTGTATCAAATGACAACGGCTCGCTTGGACGTCAGATGATCCCGGTTTGCCATAGCAATCAGCACAGTATTGATGTCCATGTGGCTCTCTCATATTGAGGTCATGCTGGCCATCTTCTCTGAATACCACTGCATGTCAATTGTTAAAGCTACCTATCTTGAAAATAGTCTAGTTAGTCAGGTATATAGGCACCAGGTACCAGTGCATCTGAATGCGCACCTTCAAGACATTTGAGCCATTGTGTGCTTACTACTATCTAATCCACAAGTATCATATCCTATAATCTTTATAAATTATCTACCCCAAGTATCAGATGATGCAACATTCACATTATTTGCAGACGATGCAGCACTCACAGTACACAATAAAGATTTCCAAATAGTAATGGATCAGGTTCGGACAGGTCTGACTAGGGCTAACCTGTGGTGTAGTGAAAACAAACTATTCCTCAACACCAATAAAAATGAGTTTGTCATTTATAGCACCAAAGCAGGGAAGGCAAGAGCACAACCCATTACACTGCATATTGGCAGAAACCAAATTAGGGAGGCAAGTGCATACAACTACTTAGGAACAGTGATTGATTCTACCTTAAATGGGAATCAACAGCTGGCTAGACTAACTGAATCATTGGCACTAAAATTGACTACAATCAGGAAGATGCGGAGCTTCATAAGCGAAAACACTGCCCTACTGCTATATAAATCAACATTTCTACCAATAATAGACTATAATGATATAATTCATGGACTGCTCACAAAGCAGCAACTGACTAAGCTACAAAGGATCCAAAACCGGACGTTAAGAACAATTTATTGGGGCAAAACACTAAGTGTAAAGGAAATGCATGACAAAGCAAACCTAGATTACCTAATGGTTAGAAGAGATTCACATCTCCTATCACTTATGTACAGAAGAGCCAGAGATACCCAATATATAGACAACACAACAAGGAATAATAGATGGGCTGATTCTACTCTACTCAAAGTCCCCAAGCCTTCCACAAACATACTAATTAAAGCACCAATTTACAAAGGCAGCATGACGTGGAACAACCTACCAGCCAGAACCAGGTCAGCGTCCTCTTACCTAGAATTTAAAAACTCACTAAGAGTACATCGGATTGGGCAGGCGCTTATGCAGTTTACAGTAAAGTATGTTCCATGGCATCACCATACCATAAGTGGCAGACCACCAAACCCTCAGCCTCAGTTCTCCCCCCCCCCCCCTTTTTTTATTTGTTGCTGTTCCTCTGTTATTTCCAGTCAACCATATACAATGACAGAGACAGTCCAAATAAAAATGTAAAATTTAAGACCTAAATGCACTGGGATTGGTCCCACTGCTTCTCTGGTCACAGCTGGTCCAGTGTATTATTAACAATCCCACCCAACAAGATAATCCATAAACTCACATAACTAACTACACTAGAGTTACACTAGAATATTACTAACAAACTGACATTTATATACCGCTTGCTTAACTGCAACTGAACATTTAAAACTTACTACAACCTTACCAACTGAATACAGAAGATGACTTCTGCTTACATTCTAAATATTATCTAAATACTCACATTGATCTGACTAATATTGATCTAGTTATATGACACTACTTTTACCATATTGCAATGGAACTTTTGGGCTACAGAATTTCATTGCGTTACATGCTGCAAATTGTGTATTCAACAGGTATTGTGTACCTTATTCTATAGACCATTTGTGTAAATAACCCTGAATTGAAAAATGGCTGGAAGACCAGTGCTTCGGCACTGACAAAAGACTTTTTCAGCAGAATAAACATATTTACCAACAACAACAAAATACAGTAAAACCTCTCTAGATCGACCGACCTTGGGACCGACTTTAAATGGTCCATTTAGGGAGGTGGTCAGTTTAGGGAGTTAGAATATGGTTACAACGGTATTGTTGGGACCCAAATAAAGCAATCGATAAAGGGGAGTGGTCGATCTGTGGAGGTGGTCGGTTATATACTATATAATTTATTATGTGGATATAAATAACAGCAGCCCCTTAGTGTTTCTCTCTAACCACCGTAACTTCCATGTTATTTCACAGCGGATCGGGTATTCTCTCCTCTACACCATGAGCCAACTGTCACTCTGGTCACTTTCACAAAATGAGGACTTACAGTAAGTTAGACAGGGCCGTCTTAAGAATATTTGAGGCTCCTGGACAAAGCAATACACTGGGGACCTTAACCCCTTTCCCCGAACCGTAATGGATGTTATAGCCCATTCCAACATTCATGTTGAATACAAGGAGGCCGCGATTTCACATTAACGTCACTGCTTTTAAATAATATGACCCTCCTTTTTTATTTTCAAATTTAATTTGTGCGGCACCTAAAATCCCGGGACCCCCAGGTAACTAACTACCCGGTGTGTCCATCCGATTAGACAGCAATACTCGACGTACATGAATAATAGGTAACTAAATCACCCTAGGTTCCATCAATTATTCCCGATGGTTTATGAAATGATACCAGTGGCGCCACCAACCAGCGCCTACCTTAAAGCTGCCTACTCAGATAAAGCATCATATTAAACAAACAAAATTAAATCTAGAATTGATTCTAGATATCTAACTTAGATACTGATGCACTTGGATGTGGTCCCACATACAAGGGGATACTGATGCAGTTTAATAGAACCTGTTACTGCTGAAGCCTGTGGTGTCAGAGTTTTGGCATGCATGCCACAACTAATTTTGCTTGACTGCACTTCAAATATTTCAAAACTTAGCCACTTAAGATGAAAATTACTTCCAACGAAAGTAATAAAGATTATTACAATCATTTTAATATATTTATCTTAGAAAAGTGATGGAAACTCAAAACCATTGGACTATGCAACTTTACATAATGACCCTGAATATGGCTTGTGCTGCCGACGCAGCACTAAACCCATCACCAATCATCAAATAATGAATCAGTCAATTTTCACTAATTTTTCTCTAGGACAAGGCTAGGTCTATCATAGTATACAATGTTGCCAACCTTTACAGTTTCGCAGTAAGGTGTACACTATTTTATGTCCCCATCATCACCTTACATCAATCTTTCAGTTTTTCAATTTGTAATGTTATATAACTCTGAAATATTATTGTGACCAAAATTCACCACATCGTTTTAAACATTTTCCTAGGGGAATACCCCCAGACCCTCCAATATAACATCCCTTGAGATCTTCCGGTTTTTTAATTTTCCAATGCTGCCAATCCTCAGTACGGTGCCCAAGAGGGTGAACATTATGCTGAGAGGAACATCACTCCACTTCCGACCACATGCCTCTCTATTTCGCTGATTAAATAGCACCTCCGCAGACAGGTGGCGACACCAAGAAAATACTTAGTGCTACACCTTCCCACCAGGTGCCAGCATTTACCAGTTAACCGCCTGAACTGAGCACCGTGGCGCCGAAACAGTCGGCCCTCTGGCGGAGCAAGCAGGAACTAGTCGCCGCCCGAGGCTATGGTTTTAATGCCCAGCCGGAGCTGGTGAAGTAAATCCAAATTAATCCCCGCCTCACTTTTAATGGTGCCAGAGTCAAGCGCCATGCGGAGATTACCTGGAATCACAAGCATTATTTTGTTCAGGCATTAACAATAACAGTGTGTCTGGTTGGATGATCTCCAGAGATTTTTTCATGATTATTCATTTTAATGCCATATATATATAACGGGCGGCAACTGACGATTCAAATACAGCGAGAGGTGTCGGAATCCGCTGGGGCCAATAGGTCCGCAGCAAAGCGGCTGAACGACAGTGGTTCATTAATAATATACTCGCATGAATCGCATAATAAATAATTAAATAATTCTCCGCGCTTTTATATGTATATAATAGATTGTATATAATATGTGTATATTCTCAGGCGCGAATGGCAATGGGAACGTCCCCATTCTGATATGACCTTAGATGTTGCTAGGATGTAAAACACTAACCAACAACAACACCCGGAGTTAGGGCTGGGGGCTGATGGTGGCGCCACCAGTACCAGGATTTAGGATAAGGAGTGAATAGATAGAGAATAGTGGTTGGTAGATAATGAATAGAACAATTCATAATAATAATTCCCTTCCACGCTTTTATATTCAGATAATGTTTATACATCACATACTTATATATATATATATGTCATGGGGGTGATGAAAATGGGAAATATTGCGCCTAGAGCGGGACTCGAACCCATGGCATTTGTTCTGTGTGAATGAGATCATCTTCGGTTTTGTTTGTTTGTTGGATTTTTACGTCCTGGCAACATCTAAGGTCATATCAGGACAGATACTGACTTGAGACGGTGTGCACTCATGGTGACTTTATAGCACTGCCTACTCCGAGACCAGGCCACTGGCACCATGACCCTATATCCCACTGTCACAATACCCTGACCTTGAGCTAACCAGTTCTTACCAAGTTATTGCAAAGCGCCCAGTTAGGAAGCAATAAGTATCAATTCTTGACTCCACCGGGAATCAAACTCCCGACCTTCCGCATGGGGAACGTGTGCCCTACATATTCGGCTACTACATCCGGTGGTCATCTTCCGTAGATTCATTTGGAGCTCTCCTTTCTGATGGGGGTGGAGGGTGGGATGCAGTGGTTTGCTAGTGACACGAAGGCTTAGGTCACAAGAGTTTGCTACATCAAATCGTGCAGTAATCTGCAAATGATCATAGCCAACTCACATGCGATCTAATCCGCGCAAGGAAAACAGTTCTCGAAAGTAGTTCTGTAATTACTGCATTTGACCTTTGACCTCCATAAACAACGCGGGCACGGCCCCGAGTTTCGTGGATATACCATGCTAGTAGATCTGATAACGAACTAATGACAATAAACTTTGAGATTGACTCGTGAAGATTTATATCTTCACATGCATTTACAGTGCAATCACATTTATCTGCTTTGTTGTTTAATCCGTTAATTAAAGCTGCATAGTCCGATGGTTTTGAGGCTTGCCATATATTTTCGTTGTTATAAATGCTAATTAAAGCTGCATAGTCTGATGGTTTTGAGGTTTTGCCATATACTTTCGTTGTTATATATGTTAATTAAAGCTGCATAGTCCAATGGTTTTGAGGGTTTGCCATATATTTTTGTTGTTATATATGTTAATTAAAGCTGCATAGTCCAATGGTTTTGAGGTTTTGCCATATATTTTTGTTGTTATATATGTTAATTAAAGCTGCATAGTCCAATGGTTTTGAGGTTTTGCCATATATTTTCGTTGTTATATATGCTAATTAAAGCTGCATAGTCCAATGGTTTTGAGGTTTTGCCATATATTTTCGTTGTTATATATGTTAATTAAAGCTGCATAGTCCGATGGTATTGAGGTTTTGCCATATATTTTCATTGTTATATATGTTAATTAAAGCTGCATAGTCCGATGGTTTTGAGGTTTTGCCATATATTCTCGTTGTTACATATGTTAATTAAAGCTGCATAGTCCGATGGTTTTGAGGTTTTTCCATATATTTCCACTATATATGTTACTCAAAGCTGCATATTCCAATGGTTTTGAGGTTTTGCCATATATTTTCGTTGTTATATATGCTAATTAAAGCTGTATAGTCCGATGGTTTTGAAGTTCTCCCATATATCTCTTTGTTGCAATATCCTTTAATTAAATTTGCCTAGTCCGATGGACTTGAATTTCCACCATATATCTTTTTAGATAAATATATTAGGTTCATCAGTATTCGCATCTTCACTTTAGTTTGAAGCAACTTTTATTTTAAAAGATTAACTTAGATGATATTTGAAGTGAAATCATACAGCATGAGTTTTGGTGCGCACAACAAAATGCAATATTTCCAATTGTCATCACCCCCATGACACCAGGATCCTGTACAAGCTATGGTGGTTCAATCTATCCTGTGTACATAGGTAAGTGCACTGCCAATATGTATGTAATTGTAAGCATTAAATGATTTATGGACATAACCCATCAAACAAAATGTACAATTCCAGGGGGACGAGTTTTGTAGCCTGCACTGACCTCTCGGGCAAGGAACCGCATAGCCAGGTAGACATGGATAGGTTGGTGATATCAGGGAGCCTATGTGGTGTAGTGGTTAGCACACTGGCACATATTGCAAGACATGTGAGTTCGATTCCCACTCTAGGCGCAATATTTCCCATTTTCATCAACCCCCTACGACACTTGCTTAATAAGTTGGATAGGGTCAGATATAGATCAGTGCTTTGGTTTTAGTCATGTTGATGCTTTCCTCTATAGGTCAGTGCTTTGGTTTTAGTCATGTTGATGCTTTCCTCTATAGGTCAGTGCTTTGGTTTTAGTCATGTTGATGCTTTCCTCTATAGGTCAGTGCTTTGGTTTTAGTCATGTTATGCTTTCCTCTATAGGTCAGTGCTTTGGTTTTAGTCATGTTGATGCTTTCCTCTATAGGTCAGTGCTTTGGTTAGTCATTGATGCTTTCCCTAAGCAGGTTTAGTCATTGATGCTTTCCTCTATAGTCAGTGCTTTGGTTTAGTCATGTTGATGCTCTCCTCTAATCAGTGCTTTGGTTTTAGTCATTATGCTTCCTCAACACAAACCCAAGCAGTGCTTTGGTTTTAGTCAGTTGATCTTTCCTCTAAAGGTCAGTGCTTTGTTTTAGTCATGTTGATGCTTTCCTCTATAGTCAGTGCTTTGGTTTTAGTCATGTTGATGCTTTCCTCAATACAGTGCTTTGGCAACCCCCAAGGTCAGTGCTTGGTTTTAGTCATGTTGATGCTTTCCTCTATAGGTCAGTGCTTTGGTTTTAGTCATGTTGATGCTTTCCTCTATAGGTCAGTGCTTTGGTTTTAGTCATGTTGATGCTTTCCTCTATAGGTCAGTGCTTTGGTTTTAGTCATGTTGATGCTTTCCTCTATAGGTCAGTGCTTTGGTTTTAGTCATGTTGATGCTTTCCTCTATAGGTCAGTGCTTTGGTTTTAGTCATGTTGATGCTTTCCTCTATAGGTCAGTGCTTTGGTTTTAGTCATGTTGATGCTTTCCTCTATAGGTCAGTGCTTTGGTTTTAGTCATGTTGATGCTTTCCTCTATAGGTCAGTGCTTTGGTTTTAGTCATGTTGATGCTCTCCTCTATAGGTCAGTGCTTTGGTTTTAGTCATGTTGATGCTTTCCTCTATAGGTCAGTGCTTTGGTTTTAGTCATGTTGATGCTTTCCTCTATAGGTCAGTGCTTTGGTTTTAGTCATGTTGATGCTTTCCTCTATAGGTCAGTGCTTTGGTTTTAGTCATGTTGATGCTTTCCTCTATAGGTCAGTGCTTTGGTTTTAGTCATGTTGATGCTTTCCTCTATAGGTCAGTGCTTTGGTTTTAGTCATGTTGATGCTTTCTATAGGTCAATGCTTTGGTTTTAGTCAGTTGATGTCTCCCTATAGGTCAGTGCTTTGGTTTTAGTCATGTTGATGCTTTCCTCTATAGGTCAATGCTTTGGTTTTAGTCATGTTGATGCTTTCCTCTATAGGTCAGTGCTTTGGTTTTAGTCATGTTGATGCTTTCCTCTATAGGTCAGTGCTTTGGTTTTAGTCATGTTGATGCTTTCCTCTATAGGTCAATGCTTTGGTTTTAGTCATGTTGATGCTTTCCTCAGATTTGTTGGTTTATTGTTGGTTTATGTGCTAGCAACATCTAAGGTCATATCAGGACGGGTACCGACTTATGACAGTGTGCACTCATGGCGACTTTCTAGTGCTGCCCTACTAGGATAACAGGCCCCCAGCACCATAGCCTGATATCCCACTCAGTCACATTATCCTGACATGATCCAACCAGTCCTTGTCCAATCCTAATAATGCTGAGCGCCTGGCTAGGAAGTGACAAGTATAAATTTTTACGCCATTGGTTTGACTCGACCAGGGTTCGAACCCACGATCCCACATTCTGCCATCCCATTGCTTACCTCGGACTATGCAGCTTTAAGTAGATAACATTTTCATCGATGATAACCGTTCTTTAGCGTCTAAGCAATTAATGACCACATAGCAGGGGTGATCGCATTAGGCGTATGAAAAGAGCAATTTGGAACGGAGTTCAAATGGTTGTATTTAAGAAGTTGGCCGTTATATAACATTGATTGGTGTGTGGGATAGCACTGTATTTGCATTAGTATTAGTAGACTGGACCATATGTCTGTATGAATGCACATCCGTATGCATCGTATACTACATGTATTGAAGTAGGGGGGAGGTGTGCAAACAATGGGAACATTGTTCCCAGAGCAGGATTCAAATCCACACTTCTTGCCATTCCTAGGTTAGAATCCTAACAATTAGGCAAGCTAGGCTCCCGGGTGTAATCACAATATTCTCGTCTATGCGGCTCCATTACCTCAGAGGTCAATGCAGACCACTTACTACACCATACATGGCTCTGCATTTGATTTTACGTGCAATGGGGAATAACTAGTTCGGTTATATGACACCAGGGGGGGACACTGATCCTGGACCACAATATCGAGACAATGATAGACAATGGACGTATTTGACTGGGCCTCTCTATGCGAATATCAAAATATTTCTTTACAAATTCCTATTCGACTGGGACCGGAAGTGGGTTTCTATACCTATGAATCAAATGTATCTTGTGGCTCCATCCATAAATCTTGCGGATAGAAAGGTCCCAGTCGAATGCTTCCTTTATCCCCACCAGCAGACGTGAGGTGGCAGAGGAAGAACTCATATTGTGGGCACCAGCTGATTGTGCAGCAGTCTCCGTGTAAAAGGTATTATAGGGGATTTCCACCATCAGCATACACCGTACAGCATGCTCGGTGTACACGGTTATATAGAGAAGTTCCACCATCACGTTACACTGTGCAGCAGCCTCCGGGTAAAAGGTATTATATAGGATTTCCACCACCAACTTACACCGTACAGCCTGCCCATATGACAATATTCGTTTACAGATTCGTTCAAGGCTGCAATAGAACAAAAATAGAAAAATAAGGTTCACCAGCAGCCATGCGAGTGTGCGTCAGTGGAGATGGTCAGTCGAGCACTGTCGGCTGCTTCAACTATGGAACGCAGTGTCCCCTGACGGTTCCAACTTGAACTACAACGCATACCGGGTCTCACGCACTTGGAGAGGGCGACACCCTGACATATCCAAGTTATATATGTGATGTATAACGAATTATGCGAGTATAAAGATACATAAGGGAATTATTATCATTATTGTTATAGTCCGTATGACCAAACACTGCACCGGTGGCACCACCTGCGGTCTCCTCATCTCCACCGGATATAGATCAGTGTCAGTCGCACCAGAGGATTATATGCATAGCGCATCTTCAGTTACCCACAACACTGAGATAACACACTCAATTTACGGTAGAGCTTCTCCCTCACTAGCCACAGGTAACCTAGTGGCTATAACCTGAACTATAAGAAAATGTATATGAGCCTGTCTCAAAAGGTGATAACTCTTCATTTTTTTTTGTCCACACAAAATACAACAGAAACGGTTACACTGAAAACACAAGGGCATTTGCTTCAAATCAATATGTATTCTATTGGCTAGGGAGTGACGAGTATACATTTTTAAGTCATTGCTTTGACTCGACATGGATTCGAATCCTACGATCTACCTAAACAGGAGAGGGATACTCAACTGATTCGGCCATCCCGTCTGGTACTTACAACATGAGTTCATGTGGGAGGCACATTGCATTCCACACGTGGCATCCTGATCGCCCACCAATCCATGTCACTCATGCCTCAACCGGGCGTGGTGGTCTAATCCATAGAGCCCGGGCTTCTCATGCGGAAGGTCGGGAGTTCGCTTCCCGGCCGAGTTAAACCAATGACTTCAAAATTGATACCTGTCACTTCCTAGCCAGCCACTCTGCATCAATAAGATAGGGCAAGGACTGGTTAGCTCAGTGTCAGTATAATGTGACTGAGCGGGATATCAAGTCATGGTGCTGGCGGTCTGATTTCCCAGTGGAGCAGCACTATACAATGGCCATGAGCGCACACTGTCACAAGTCGGTTCGCATCCTGATATGACCTTAGATGTTGCCAGGACGTAAACTCCCAACAACCAACCAACCAACTTATGCCTCCAGTACGAAAGGACAAGGCTGCGCTCCATAAATAAACAGGGATCTCCACCCTCCCACCCACACACTCCTCCCCACCCACCCACCCACCCAAAGGTCAATCTGATGGTGTGGGAAATCGACGGGAAAACACACAGACACACATACACACACGCGCATGCGCATGAGTCTAGCAAAGCCGCCATGTTTCCAGGAGCGGGCACGGCGTGACTAAAGAGGATCATGGAGAGCTGTAGATAAAAAATTCACCCGATACTTGTAGTACACGGGCGAAGACCAGCCTTATATAAAATCGGGCTAATGAATTGAGTCTTTATGAGAGCCTAATTTCACAATCAAAAAGCAACATTTATTCGTTGTATATGTCTTCATGTTTATCCACTACTTTCGAGTTGGAAAATATAATAAAACATATACTTTAATGCAATTTAAAAGTGAAATCGACGGCATTCTCTCGCCCCCATCTTGTCTTTTTGCATTCTCTCCCATTTCACCAACTCTGTGCTGATATAAGTAACCATTTGACACTGGTGCCAGGCATTCTACTTGTTGTTCCATACTAACACTATTTTCGCTTGTATTTAGACTACGTTGTCCTTCACGCGTGTACTGGAAGTACAGGGTGAATATTTTATCTAGGAGAGCTGTTGCAGTGTAAGCAGGTAAGCCAAAGCCTTGTTTGGCTTAAAGTTGCATAATCCAATGAAAGCATCAAATTAAACAATTAAATAAATAGACTCAGTATTGGCTTCTATGCAGGAAGAAATGCTTAATAAGTGCATCAGTATATAGGTTAGATATGTAAAATCAAATCTAGATAATTGGTTTGGTTTTGAAAATTTGATATTTCATCGGACCAGTTTTAATTGGTTTGGTCTTTTTGCAGTCACAGTTACCATGATCTGCGTTTTTAAATTTTATTTTTAGACATACTTATATTATGATCTTTTGTTGTTTGCTTCCTCTTGCCTGAAAGGTGGGGGGGGGGGTGCTTGGGTGGGAGGTTAGTAAGGATCACTGTAATTGAAATTGTCATTCTTTTAGATTTAATTGTTGTAATTGTACACGTCCTGGTAACATCTAAGATCATATCAAGACAGGTACCGACTTGTCACAGTGCACATTCATGGTCCCTTTATAGTGCTGCCCCACTGGGAAATCAGGCCACTGACACCATGACCTGATATCCCACTCAGTCATGAACTCATGGTGACTTTACAGTGCTGCCCCACTGAGAGACCAACTAGTCTGCTTTGAAGCAGGACACTTTCAGTACAGCTACTCTGCCCCTCACTTTGCCCAGTTTGGGTAGATATTTTCCCTTAAATTATTTATATTCTTCCGTCAAGGATGACAACATCAATTTGGGATTGGAGCATCAAATTCGCTGGTTGGATCCACAAAAAGGCCTACAGATCATTGTTAAAGCGGTGTAGTGCGATCAAACTTCAAATTTTCAAAACCAAAACAATTACATAGATTTGATTTTACACATCTGATTTAAATACTGGTGAATATATTAAACATTTGTGGCCACATAGAAGGGAATACTGAGGCAATTTAACTGCAGAAACACATAGTGTCAGAGTTTTGGCACACTTGCCAATATTAATTTTGCATGTTTGCACTTCAAATATCTCAAAAGTTAGCCATTTAAAATAAAAGTGACTTCAAACTAAAGTAAGGTAGATTATAGCGATCAACCTAATATATTTATCTCAGAAAATGACAGAAACTCAAAACCATCGACCAGACGGGATGGCTGAATGAGTTGAGCATCCGTCTCCCGTTTTGGTAGATCGTGGGATTCGAATCCATGGGTTTTAATCGTGGTCGAGTCAAACCAATGACTTCAAAAAACATACCTGTCGCTTCCTAGTCAGGCAATTGGCATTATTAGGATAGCTAGATAGATTAATAAACATTGTAATATATAAATATAGATATAAATATATATCAGATAGATAGAACTATGATATATATATATAGGAAAGAGAGCTATACATATACAAATATATGCCAGATATAATAACATATATATCTTATAGATAGTAATTAAACACACTGCATGCTCCAGAACTATTTCCTGCAATCGTATAACCTTTACCTTTTCACCCCCACACCTACCTTCATCCCCATCCCACACCCACATAGAATACTTAGTAAACAACTTTAAATGCGCAATAGCCATGCTATATTACTTTCTAGGTCAATTTATCATGCCACAATGCTGGGATGGTCTTCTACTTAATGCCTTTTAAAAATAGCAAGTGGCAAAAGTAGCCCACGCGTGACCTTTCGTAAAGATGAAATTTGTGTTGACTGCAGAAGCGCATGTGTCTGACTGAGTGCCAGTTTCCATCTACGTCTGTGGTGAGAGCTACCACAAGGCACTAAAGGGATTATATGTTTATTTTCTACCTTATTACTCATGGGGCAGCTTACTTGATGCATGGCCCCCTTCCAACCACGTGACCTGTGGCGCCACCACCGGCACACTTCTATCCTGGACGCTACACTGTCACTTGCGCCCGAGAATTTTAATATATAGATGGTAATGTGATTTGGTTTGAAAATGGATTGATATTATTATGCACTATATGATCTGTAAAGGAAGAAAACAGAGGCCGGAGTGGAGGTGAGCTAGGTTTATTAACATAGTGAGGAAGAGCCCTCAAGTCCCGTAAAATAGGGTGAACAAGGAAGGTGACATACAAGGTGAACGTTGTAAAGTGAGTAGTCGGGTTGGGTCGGTGGGTGGTTGGAGAAAGTTTGCGTTGAGGAGACCTGCTGCAGCTGTTGAGAAGGCATTGTGTATAATATACCACTGGTTTGAACACATGTCATATTATTAGTTTCATTTTGTTTTTCAGGTGCTTCCCGAACTAGACAGGAAGTGGTGGACAACTGTGGAGAACATTGGCGGAGGGGCACTCACCACGGTTGAGTCAAATTGAAGACTTATACAAGGTGTACTTGTCACTACATTGGCTGGCGCTTAGTGAAAATAGGATAGCGTGGGTCCTCTGTGGGTGGGATATTGTCACTGAGTGGGATATATGGGTCATGGTGCTGGTGGCATGGTATCCTAGTTTGGTAGCGCTATATATACAAGTTGTCATGATTATGGTAGATTGGTTGGTTGGTTGCTGGAGTTTTACAACCTGGCAACATCTAAGGTCATATCAGGATGGGGAATGTGGTAGTAGTTAGGATGACCTTAGGTGTTGCTAGGATGCAAAACGCCTATAAATAAATACATTTCCTGAAATGTATACATTAACACACATTGTAATATGCAGTTAGTATTCCGGGTTGCTGAGGCAGTCGGCCCTAGTTCAGTTAAATTACCACTCTTAGGTGGCGCCACAGCGGAGAAAATGGAAGTATTTATGACCTGTTGTGTAAAATATATCAATAGTGTGTGTGTGTGTTAATTAACACTAGAGGAAACAGAGGAGTGCTGCCTTATTTATCCACTGGAATCATCTGTTTATTTTCCCATAAAGCATTTGTGCATTACATGTAAGAATTGCAGCTGATTCCCGAGGGAGGAGACGCATAGTTCAGAACAGCCTCTGCCACCCTCCCACGAGACTTGGACCTCCTGTACCTACCATCAGCCAATCACAGTGCATCTCTGCAGTGTCCTGTACAATCTCCCACAGGAAATGCCTTCTCAACAGCTGCAGCAGGTCTCCTCAACGCAAACTTTCTCCACCCACCCACCGACTCCACCCGACTACTCACTTTACAACGTTCACCTTGTATGTCACCTTCCTTGTTCACCCTATTTTACGGGACTTGAGCACTCTTCCTCGCTATGTTAATAAACCTAGCTCACCTCTGTTTTCTTCCTTTACAGATCATATAGCGCATAATAATATTATCAATCCATTTTCAAACCAAATCGCATTACCATCTATATATTATATATAAAAAAGAATTCTTGGGTGCAAGTGACAGTGTAGCGTCCAGGATAGAACTGTGTCAGTGGTGGCGCCACCGGTCACGTGGTTGGAAGGGTCCATGCATCAAGTAAGCCACCCCATCAGTAATAAGGTAGAAAATAAACATATAATCCCTTTTGTGCATTTATACTCGCATAATGCTTATACATAGCATACATATAATACCAATCTATTTTCCAAACCTTATTGGCAAGACCATCTATACATAAACCC
>CM059192.1:20325246-20357746 GCA_030323885.1 Branchipolynoe longqiensis | reverse complement strand
CGGTGGGATTTAAACCTTAAGGGTTCGAAATCCACGACCTCCCATGGGGGAACAGGGTGGGCAATATTGATTATTCTAAACACGGTGGTTGGGGAAGGCAAAGTTCTAATAGTTCTAGCACTGCTACCTATATCAATCACCTGACATATGACATTTTCTTCATCTAGCTAAATATAGCGAGTAGCTGGAGAGATGATACAATGCTTGTCACACAAACACCAAAGCTGTCGAACTGGCAATCGATTTAATGGTTGGTGGTTGGGAAATCAGGCCAATGACACCATGACTTGATTTCCCACTCAGTCATATTATCCTGACACTGAGCTAACCAGTCATTGCCCTATCCTATTAATGCTGAGTACCAGGCTAGGTAGCGACAACTATCAATTGCTACAATCATTGAGTTGACTCAAACGGGAATAGAACTCCCGACCTTCTACATGGGAAGCCTGCGTTCGACCGATTAGGCCAGCGTGTCTGGTACCGACTTGATGAAAGCCACTACCTCGAACATATGTCATAACAACATTGAAGGTCATAGTCACAGGAGAACAGGCACCGACTTTTTAGTGCGTGTTATTAGTACAGAGAACTGAGGGTGATAGTTTTATTATGGGTAATTAGCTCCACGCATGTCAGCGATAGACCGTGTGGACGATGGGATGAGGCAGAAACTCGCCATTTTAATTCTACTTCTGGTCGAGATCTGGTGAAATGGTGTTAGTTTCGCATCCAGGAATACCTGCCAAATATGCCACGGTAGTGACGTCACAACTGGGCTTATTTCAGAGGGGGTGGAGGGGGAGGGGAGGGGGTAGGGGAAGGGTGGGTGGGAGGGGGAGGGTGGTGGGATGGAAGAGAATGTGTGAGAGGGAGGGAAGGGGAGGGAAGTGCGGGGGGGGGGGAGGGATCGATGGTGGAAGGGAGGGAGTCAGGGAGGGAGGGGGAATGAGGGAGAATGGAAGGGGTGGGGGGAGGATAAGGAATGGGAAGGAGGGGAGAGAAGAAGGCAGAGGGCAGAATGAGGAAATGGGGGAGGGGAGGAGGACACTGTTTGTTGGGGTTTTACATCCTTGCAATATTTAAGGTCATATCAGGACGGGTGCTAACTTGTGACAGTGCACACTCATGTTGACTTTATACTTCATAGTGCTTCCCCACCGGGAGACCAGGCTCCGGCACCATGACCCGAGTCCCCACTCAGCCACTTTATCCTGATTCTGAGCTAATAAGTCCTTGCCCTATCGTAGTGATGCCGGGCGCCAGGCAACGTGGCAACAGGTATCAATTTTGTAAGTTATTGATTTGACATTTTCTGCCAAACCTTCCACAACAGAGACAATGCATCTTTATGGACAATGTAGCAATATCACCAGGGGCCAGTTTGAATTACGGAGGAAGTAGATGTAATCAGAAACTATTTCTGTGTGTTTCATCTTCTCTCCCAAGTCAAGATCACAAATTGGGCTGCTCCTGGCAACAGCAATACCTGACAACAAGCACTGAAGTACACACGCACCAAAGAAATCTAGAAGATTCATTATCGGAGAGAAATTGGGTAATTAGGTCAATTACTGCTGTAATTGTCAAAGAACACTTGTGGTTGTCTTAACTGAGTGTTTAGTGGAAAACGGCAATCGGGATGGGTCCTGACCTAGTTTTCAATATTCCATATTTTATCATCATCATCATCATCATCATCATCATCATCAATCCTTTAGCTGCAAGGGTCAATGGGGCACCAACGATGACTTTGGAACCAGTTTTCTCAATTTGCACATTTTACACCGATATGGATATATGCAAAGAATAACAGACTATTTCCACCAGCAACCTGCCCTCTGGCGGCAGTGGCACGAAGTAATGTGTTGAGTATAGAACCTCACTGTGCAGTTTGCTCTGTAGAACAGGTCTGATATTTTATATAGGCTTTCCACCATCAACCACCCAACTCACAACCTTCCATCTGATATCAGCGAGAGGGGAGCGGGACATAGTTAAGGCGGTAAGGTGTTCACCTGTGAAGGAGTTGATCATCCTATCGCTCCTGCTCTGTGGACCCATTTGGAGTGAGAAATTTTCCGTTCCAACCACTGGTCCACAAGTGGTTGATCAAAGACTGTGGTATGTGCTGTCCTGTATGTGGGAAAGCACATATAAAATACCCCTTGCTGCTTATCGGAAAGAGTATCCTATATGGAGGTAACAGGTTTCCTTCAAAGAAATATGTCTGAATGGCCATATGTTTGACATCCAAATAGCTGATGATACAAAAATCAATGTGCTCGAGAGGCGTCATTAAATAATACAAGCTTTAATGATAGCAGTGACAAGAAGTAATTGTGTGACTAGAACTTACTCACAAAGCTCCGTGGAAAAGGTGCATTGAATTTTAGTTAACCATAAGCTATGATCTTTGGATGCATATGGATATGAATATGAACCAGTGGAATCCACATTCAACAAAATGTCAATGATATCTATGTAAATAAGAGATTATCTCATATCTATAATGAGCTATTATTGATATATATGTAATTATACTGTAACTGTACGATGATAGTGACAACGTTTAGGGGAAGGGATTGACAACGTACATGTATATCACGACCACTGTCAACACCACATTTACAATAAATATAGTTTTTATTGTCGCACAATGGTTGTCACAAACCATTCAAACTGCTAGGTGTCTACACTGTCAACCTTTCAACATAGTCAACTCTGTCAATTCTGCCAACACTGTCAACACTGCCAACACTGTCAACTCTTTCAACACTGCCAACACTGCCAACTCTTTCAACACTGTCAACACTGTTAACACTGTCAACACTGTCAACTATGTCCAAACTGTCAAATCTGCCAACGCTGTCAACTCTTTCAACTCTGTCAACTCTTTCGACATTGTCAACACTGCCAACACTGCCAACACTGCCAACACTGTCAACACACACTACATACTATCTTGTCATGACTATAATCTCACCTCTCGCCACTAATTTCACATTGCTAGTGTGATCGTGTCAACTGATGCCCATACAGATAAGGGCCACAATTATTGCATTGTCATCACTGTCACACAACCGACAACATTGGGACTGTCACAATCAACACAGATAATTTCGAATTCTACTGGTCCCTCATGAAGGATGGAAGCTGTGACCTAGCAGGCCGCGTCACAGCTATAACTTATGTTGGGGAGGTGGTGAATACACATACATCGTGATATTCGAAGTAAGATTTTATCTCATGTAAAATATTTGCCGGGACAATTTCACTGCAATCTACATTAGAAACAAATGTGTCGCAAGAACTGTACAAAGGTTCGTTATCAGGAAGCGTGTGGTCAGAAATGCAAATTATGTTGTAAAAATAGGGGTTATAATGAAGGATAGGGCTAGGTGTACCACCAACCCCAACTTCTGTCATGTAGGCTGAAGCTACGATGTGGCATGCTGGGTCCCAGCTTCAGTCCTTGCTGAGGGACCAGCGGAACTCAGAATATCCATATTGTCCCGGCAGGTTACCACATATAGGCTATGTATAAGGCTGACACAACAACATCTGTCAGAAGGGCTGTCACACACATGTACATGGGCACGACAACTGTCAACACACTGTCAACAAACTGTCAACACACTGTCACATCGCACACTCAGTGACTTACATCCACCGCCTCCTTTCCGGGCACCTAAAGTGAGTAGAAAACAGAATGCATATATCATTGTTTTTTTGTGGGTTTTTTTTTATTCCATTTAATATGGTTGACATTGTAAGTGGAGCCTTTAGCACTGACCTCGTATATTTTCCACATGCTCCTGTATATGGATTAATTAACGCTTGTAAACACTATTGCATTATTAGAAAATTACACTAGAGTAGTACTTATTCTTCAACTGATAACCGTACATTCAGAGAAATATTGACCTCATGTAGCAGGTGTTATATCACCGGAGGGACAATTAACTGAAACAAGCACAGTTTGTGCATTGAATAGTTGTCCGCAGATGACAGAGGTTGACTAGTGACAGGGGTCGTTGAAGACAGCTACCACTGTATATATGATATACAAAATATAAGCATACATAAGGCACATAAATAAATAAATATAAACAGATATACATATAAAAAAACAGGTATAAATATATAAACATATATGCAAACATATGTAAATAAATGTAAATGGTTATAATTATTTATATCTACAAAAAATAAATATATAAAAATAAATACAAATATATATGAACTAGTGTAAATATATATAAATAAATAGGAATATATATATATATATATATATATAAATCAAAATCAAAAGCTAGAGATAAATATATATAGACATATGCATATATAATAAATATGTAAAATAGACCAAATTAAATATAAATATATATACATTTATATAAAAGTAAATAACTAGACATAACTAAGCATAACTAGATCTAACTAGATATATAAACAAAATATATATGCATATATATACTCTATAATGTATTATATTTATATAAGAAGGCGGAGCGTTTACTCACTCCTTAACTATTATTTGTTAACTACTATCTTATTTACTTATTTGCTGCGGGTCAGCTGTACTGTAGCGCATGTGGCGCCCCCAATTGCCGACGTCGATCGGCGGAACTGATTCATCGCTTCATTCACTTCCATGATTTTGAGGCGTGTGTTCTGAACGAAAATTACTTCCATTACCTTCACAGCTTGGGACTGAATTGTCTATGCATGCGATGGGCGGGCCTGATATTAGATCATATGTTCCTAGGATGTTAAACCCCCCCAACAAACAAGCAGAATTGTGATGGAGAAGTGACTGACTTTGTCAACAGTGGGAATGATTGGTTGGTTGTTGGACTTGTACGTCCTGGCAACATCTAAGGTCATATCAGGACGGGTACCAACTTGTGACTGTGCACACTCATGGGAACTTTATAGTGCTGCCCCACTGGGAAATCAGGCTCCTGATATCCCACAGTGTCACATTATCCTGACACTGAGCTCATCAGTCCTTTCCCTATCCTATTAATGCTGAGCGTCAGGCTAGGAAGCAACAATTATCAACTCTATAAGTCATTGGTTTGACTCGACCGGGAACCGAACTCCTGATCTCCCGCACGCAAGGCCCACACTCTACCGATTCGGCCACCGCGCGCGGTCGCAGTGGGAATGATGAAAAAGGAGGAGGAGGAGGAGGGTATATTACAGAAATGATGCAAGTTCTATTATTTCTCGTTTTGTTTCTTCTGTTAACGACAATAAAATAAAATATCGGAATATCTATTTAAATGTTCTTTTCAAAAGATAACGGCTGCAGAGCTATAACACTTGGTGGATTGTTGGAGGTTTACGTCCTGGCAACATCTAAGGTCATATCAGGACGGGCTAGAGCTGTAGTAAAAAGCAAGTGGGTCTGAGAGCTGCGAGACCGGGGAGAGTTCCTGGAGCTGAAATGTACACGACGAACGCTAGTTGAAATATACACGGAACTAGTTCCTGCCGGGTCTCAATAGACCCTTTAAATGTTTATAAACATCGTGTATGCGCGCGCAGCCAGGCTGAAGAACGAAGGCACACTGCTATTGAGTTTGCCGACACGCGCAGTGAAAAACGTCAGTTTTATTCAAAATTAATAGATATGCAGAACCTTAACCTTATAAATTTAATATAATCTGTTTGTTAAACAAGTTTTCTATATGTGTTCCAAGTGGTTTGTTTCTAGGTGGTGTGGTTTTAGAAATATTTAACTTTTTCTATATGAAGATTGCTCACGGCCATTGACAATGCATTGAGTTATTTTCTTTTCAAAATTAATAGAATTGCAGAACCCTAACCGTATCAATTTAATATAATCTGTTTGGTAAACATGTTTTGTATATGTGTTCTAATCGGTTTGTTTCTAGGTAGTGTGGTTTTAGAGATATTTCACTTTTTCTGTATGAAGATTGCTCATACAAAAGTCATAGACATTGAGTTTGCAGTGTGACCGTGTGCCGTTCTGCAGCCAAGCAGCGTGTGCACTGACCTAAATACCCATGCTGACGTCAGATGAAATAGGGAAAAATTAACACGAAACCAACAGTTTTGAGCAATTAAATAAGGTCAGATTTTGACAACGGTAATGCCATGACATAATAAACCAACGGAAACTTGCCATAATATTAAAGAACTAGTTATGGGGTGTTTGTGATACAAAGAAACCCTACCAAAAAAACAAAAAACCTATAGTTAATCCAGTTTTATGTAATCGGTATATGATCCAGGCAGTTAAAGTTGCATGGTCCGATGAAATATAATTTTGTCAAAATTAAAACAACTACTTACATTTGATCCTATATATCCAACTTAGATACTGGTGTATTAGATAATGATTTAGGACAGCATATACAGAATAACCAGCAAATTTATAAGCTCACCCCTTTAGACATTCATTTGAAACACCCATTATGCAGGCAGGCCATTAACCAACTAGGCCAATCTCGTGAACTCATTAGCCTACCCCCAACCAAGTAGGCCTACTGTGCAGGGCCATAGAGGGGAAGGGGATATGAGGTGGATGTGTCTGTGTGGGTGTATGTGTCTGGGTGTTTCCTGACCTGACTTTATGTAGCTGTCACACTACGACGACAAGGCCGATGACAGTCCAATGACTTGGAGTTTTGCTCTGTCGTCGGGTGTCGTTACGGTGTCGTTACGGTGTCGTTCGGGTGTCACCGCGACACCTCCGCGACACCTCCAGTTTCTCGATTGTCGCCGGGTTGTCGTCGGCGTTTTGGGGATGTTGAAAAAGCTCGACGACAGCCGATGTCGTTCGCATGTCGCTATGGTGTCGCTACGGTGTCGTTATGGTGTTGTCTTTGCCGTTAAGGTGTCGTCTTTGTCGTTAAGCTGTTGTCGCTTCTCTCTCTCCATAGGAGCTGTATGTGTGTCTCTGTGTCTATGTGTCTGTCTGTGTGTGTGTGTCTGTGTGTGTGTCTGTATGTGTGTCTCTGTGTGTGTCTCTGTGTGTGTCTCTGTGTCTCTCTGTGTGTGTCTCTGTGACTCTATGTGTGTGTCTCTGTGTGTGTATGTATGTGTCTGCGTGTGTGTCTCTGTCTCTGTGTGTGTATCTGTGTCTGTGTCTCTTTGTGTCTGTGTGTGTCTCTGTGTGTGTCTATGTATGTGTCTCTGTGTCTGTGTGTGTCTGTGTGTGTCTGTGTGTGTCTGTGTGTGTCTGTGTGTGTATCTGTGTCTCTGTGTGTGTCTGTGTGTGTCTGTGTGTGTGTCTCTGTATGTGTCTCTGTGTCTGTGTGTGTGTCTCTGTGTGTGTGTCTCTGTGTGTGTCTCTGTGTTGTGTCTCTGTGTGTCTGTGTGTGTCTCTGTGTCTGTGTGTGTCTCTGTGTGTGTCTCTGTGTGTGTCTCTGTGTTGTGTCTCTGTGTTGTGTCTCTGTGTGTGTCTGTGTGTGTCTGTGTGTGTGTCTGTGTGTGTCTCTTTGTCTCTGTGTGTGTCTGTGTGTGTCTGTGTGTGTCTCTGTATGTGTCTATGTGTGTGTCTCTGTGGGTGTCTCTGTGTTGTGTCTCTGTGTGTGTCTGTGTGTGTATCTGTGTGTGTGTCTCTGTGTGTGTCTCTTTGTCTCTGTGTGTGTGTCTCTGTGTCTGTGTGTCTCTGTTGCTGTGTTGTGTCTCTGTGTGTGTATCAGTGTGTCTCTGTGTGTATCTCTGTGTGTGTCTCTGTGTGTCTCTGTGTGTGTCTCTGTGTCTGTGTGTGTGTCTCTGTGTCTATGTGTGTGTTTCTGTGTCTCTGTGTGTGTCTCTGTGTGTGTCTCTGTGTCTGTATGTGTGTCTCTGTGTCTATGTGTGTGTCTCTGTGTCTTTGTGTCTCTGTTGCAGACACACACACAGACACACAGAAACACAGAGACACACACACACAGACACACACCCAGACACACACACATACACACAGAGACACACACAGAGACACAGACACACAGAGTCATACACACACATATACACACACAGAGACACATACAGAGAGACACACAGAGACACACACCCATACAAACACACACAGAAACACAGAAACACAGAGACACACACAGAGACACACACACAGACACACACAGACACACAGAAACACAGAGTCACACACACAGACACACACAGAGACACACACAGACACAGAGACACAGACAAACACATAGAGACACACACAGAGACACAGGGTCACACACAGAGGCACACACACAGACACACACATAGAGACACACACAGAGACACAGAGTCACACACACAGACACACACACAGACACTGTCATCCCGCTGTCGTCCCGTCTGTCGTCCCGATGTTGTCGGGCTGTCGTCCGGATATCGTCCGATTGTCATCCAACTTGGCCCGAATTTGCATATGTCGTCGGGTTTTCACAAAATCCAACTCGTTGGGCTGTCGTCGACCCTTGTCGTCGTAGTGTGACAGCTACATTACAGAGACAGAGACAGACATACACGCAGACACACACAGACATACACACACACAGACATACACACATACATACATACACAGACATACACACACAGACAAAGACCCATAGATAGGCACACACAGACATACATGCACAGACAGCACACACATACACAGAAACACACGGACATGCACACACCCGACATACACAGACACACATACACCCAACCTGACTTTGCAGAGAGAGAGATACACACAGACAGATACACATAGACAGCCGCACACAGACAGAGGCAGACACACACATACATGCACACACATACATACACACAGACACACACATACAGACATACACACAGACAGACACACCCATACACACAGACATACACACACATATATATATACACACAGACACAGACAAATACAGACAGACACACACAGACAGACATGCGCAGACAGCACACACATACACAGACACACACATACATGCACACACCTGACATACACAGACACACATACACCCGAACTGACTTTGCAGAGAGAGAGACACAGACAAAGACAGAGACACATAGACAGACGCACACATACAGAGGCAGACACACACATACATACACACAGATATACACACAAACATACATACACACAGACACACACAGACATTACCACACATTCATATACACACAGACACACACATACAGACACACATAGATAGACACACACATACAGACATGCATAGACAGCACACACATACAGAAACACACAGACATGCACACACCCGACATACACAGACACACCCAACCTGACTTTGCAGAGAGAGAGACACACACACACAGAGACACATAGACATACGCACACAGCCAGAGGCAGACCCACACACATACATACACACATACACAGACAGACAGACTGAGACAGACACACACATACATACCCACACATACACATACACAGAAACACACACATAGACAGACACACACAGACATACACACATACAGACACACACACAGATACATAGACAGACAAAAGCAGACACACACAGACAACAGACACACATTATATTTAGTTAAAAACCCTAGTTCCATGGGCCTATGCCACTAATCTGTTCCCAGAATGTTCCCCCCACCCAAACAGAAATACCTACCTACAGTCCTGTAAGGTTCCAGGATATCACACATCACGTGGTCACCGCGAGATGACCATCTGGGTCATAGACACAGGACTTTTGGCAAGCTTGTCGAAATTATTTTTGGTTCTTTCAGCTCATATTACTTCAAAACTAATCATCTTTAATCAAAATCACTCTGGACTAATGATTAGTAGCACGTACCGATCAATTTGATATATTTATCTAAAAAATATGACAAAAATTCAAATGCCATCGGACCATGCTACTTTAATCAAGGTTCGAATGTCGTCTGGCTTTCACTTTGCATGCTGTAGACCTATTATAGGAAATTCGCACCTTCGGATTTTGTGTTTGTAGTTTTAAAAAAAATCGCAGCTGTTCTTATTATTAGAAGAACATGATAAGCACCTTACATCAACTTTCACCAATACCAGAGAACCGATGTATTATGTGGAAAAATTTACCATGAAAATGTGCCCCTTAAAATGGAAGGTTCGTATGGCTGGAAGCTTCCATCAAGGACAAACCACAGCTTATAAACATCATACAGCGATATAGCGATATATAGCGAATGGTAGACAGGAAGTGCGAACACTTATTTGTCTCTCTTTTTTTTTTTGTACATTAGTTGTCCCAAGCAGTGGAAATCCCAGTCACAGACAACTGGTCTTCCCCACTCCACTGCTGGTCGATAGAAAGCCCGAGCCTAGACTTTTACCGACCCAAAGGATTTTTAACCTCCCACACCACGTAGACATGGTATGAGAGCAACCGGCCTTTGATGATGCTGTAAGTTATACACAGCAGTGGAAATCCAAATTGGCAGAGCTGGGGGCATGGGGAATCGAACCACTGACCCTCAGATTAGGAGTCTGACCTAGAAAAAGGTCAGACACTCTAACCAATCCGCCACAGAGAACGCCACTCCGCCACAGCGAACGCCGATATCATGATATAACATCAAATCAATATAGTACATTCACATTCTCATTGAGCAGAATCCGCTTGGAGAGTGGAATATTCGGTGTTTGCAGTCCACATGCTGTTTTCAGCTGGGAGAGCTATTCGATTTGTGTCTACTCAACCGTAACTTGCTATGCATGACCTGTATTAACACGTGTGTTGCCTAGTCAATTTTTGCATTGCCTAGCTTGAATAAATACCCAACAACTCAATTTGAAGGATCCTGCTCCCTCTCGCCCGACCCCTGGCACCCCCCCCCCCCCCCACTCCTGTCCCCATGATATTGTAATGGCCCACGGCCCTCCGACTCACCCTTTCTCTCACGAAAGAACACCAAGATTCAATTCAGTGTACGCTTCACCTGGTTTATTGAACCCTCTGCTCTCCGCGGCGTCAGTAGTTGTCTGACCCGCCCCCTGACTTGCCAGATCCCACATCGACTCTATAGGTGTGTGTGGGGGGGTGGGTCAACCACACGCAGTAGAGGTCAGCCCGGCTAGGGTCTGACCGGTGGTGACCCGTGCCGCCACCTAGCGCAGTGTAGTGGAACTGCGCTGGTGGCGTCGTAGTCTCCGCTGCTACCGCGTGATAGTAGAGCTCATGTTCAGACTACTACAATATTCTCTTTAAAGCTGCATAGTCCGATGAAATATCAAATTTTCAAAACCAAACCAGATATCTAGATTTGATTTACATATCTAACTTAGATGCTGCTAGGATGTAAAACAACAACAAACATATCAGGAATCTCCATTTTTAGCGTCTTGTCCAATGAGGACACTGAATTGTGGTTGGTTGTTTGTTGGAGTTTTACGTCCTGGCAACATGTATGGTCATATCAGGACGGGTACCGATTTGTGACAGTGTGCACTCATGGTGACTTTATAGTGCTGCCCCACTGGGAGACTAGGCTGCCAGCACCATTCCTGATATCCCAATCAGTCACTTTATCCGGACACTGAACAAACCAGTCCTTGCCCTATCCTAATAATGCCGAACACCTGGCTAGGAAGCGACAAGACTTAGTATACATTTTTAAGTCATTGCTTTGACTCGACCAAGTTTAGAACCCGTGGCTTTGAAACCCACGATTTACCAAAACGGGAGATGGATGCTCAACCCATTCGGCCATCCCGTCTGTTCACTGAATTGTGAGGTGGTGCAATGCTCAGTAGCACTAAGTACAAACATCAACAGCTTAATACACTTAGCATATCGACTTTCAGTCTAGTTAAAAATATTGCTATATTGGCTCATAATAATAATAATAAAATATTTATTTCCACATGATCATTATACCAACAAGTTGATATTTATATCAGTAATTATTTCACATGAAAAAGGAGAAAGCAGAAGTACAATACTTATGAGGTGCTTTCCCCATTTAAAAATAACACATAT
Organism: Branchipolynoe longqiensis; assembly: GCA_030323885.1. Lineage (NCBI taxonomy): Eukaryota > Metazoa > Annelida > Polychaeta > Phyllodocida > Polynoidae > Branchipolynoe > Branchipolynoe longqiensis. The sequence goes on along the minus strand of CM059192.1, from coordinate 20,345,813 downwards.
GCACTGCTTATACCATAGAAATAATCAATAGAAAAATAAAAGTTAAAAGCATATCAACATTACCTTCAATACTGTAAATTACATCTAAATATTTATGTACTAGACTACTATGTGTTTTCCCTCTGAGCAGGGCCTTGATGTTAATTCCAAGTGACAGTTTTCCATCCTCGCCCTCCGCTCAACCCCATCCATAAAGGGCAAGAAAACTGGGACAAGATTAATGGCCAATAATCCCCATCCCTCTCCTCCCCTCCCGGTTCTTTGAGAATGGATGGTTTGCTCTTAGCAAACAACTGTCAACCTAAAGCTGCATAGTTAGATTAAAACATCAAATTTTCAAAACCAAAACAATTATATAACTTATGTACTGGTGCGCTTATCAAACATTTGTCGCCACATAGAATGGAATACTGAGCTTTAATAGAACATGTTACTGCAGAAGCCTATGGCGTCAGAGTTTTGGCGTGCTTGCCAAAATTAATTTAGTTCATTTGCACTTCAAATATCTCCAAAGTTAGCAATTTTAAATAAAAGTTATTTCAACCTAAAATGAGATAGATTATCATGATCAACCTAATAAATTTATCTCAGAAAATGACCGAAACTCAAGACAATTGTACTAATCAACTTTAAATATGTCCGGACATTTAATCTGAAAATGTTGAGACAAACGGCGGAAGGACCCACTTTGAATATCTGCTTAAGCAGTCAAAGACAAACAAAACCCGTCTTATTTGCTTAGTGACCTTTCTAATTCTAGAACCTTTCTAATGCAAAGTAAATCGCTTGAATAAATCTGGTAGCATAAGTTGTGTCCTGCTATAAAATGATATGACTGTTTTGGTGGGTTATCATTTTGCACAACCCATAGAGATATAATTTAATAAATAACAACAAAGCAACGTGACCTAAAAACATATATTGTTTTAACCACCGGAATTTTAGGAAGTCAGAAACATAACTACTACACTAGAAAGCAGTGTCCTACCACTGCGCATGCGCTAATTGGCTGAGGGGTGATGGAGCACCGTGCAGGGCATGCATCAACATCACTGTAAATTACCACCCCAGTGACTGGTAGGCCGACAGGGCTGTGGGTAGGTGGGTGTAGGGGTGGCGGTGTGGCTGTGTGTAGGTGTGTGTAGGTGTGTGTAGGTGTGTGTAGGTGTGTGTCGGTGGGAGTAGGTGTGTGTAGGCGGGTGTAGGTGTGTGTCGGCATGTGTAGGTGTGGTGTGTAGGTGTGTGTAGGTGTGTGTAGGTGTGTGTAGGTGTGTGTAGGTGTGTGTAGGTGTGTGTAGGTGTGTAGACGTGTGTAGGTGTGTGTAAGTGTGAGTAGGTGTGTCTAGGTGTGTGTAGGTGTGTAGATGTGTGTAGGTGTGTGTAGGTGTGTGTAGGTGTGTGTAGGAGTGTGTAGGTTTGTGTAGGTGTGTGCAGGTGTGTGTAAGTGTGTGTAGGTGTGTGTAGATGTGTGTAGGTGTGTGTAGGTGTGTAGATGTGTGTAGGTGTGTAAGTGTGTGTAGGTGTGTGTAGATGTGTGTATGTGTGTAAGTGTGTGTAGATGTGTGTAGGTGTGTGTAGGTGTGTGCAGGTGTGTTTAAGTGTGCGTAGGTGTGCATGGCTGTGTGTAGTTGTGTTTAGGTGTTGTAGGTGTGCAGGTATGTCCGGTGGTGTGTAGGTGTGAATGGCTATGTGTAGGTGTCTCTGGCTGTGTGTAGTTTGTGTAGGTGTTTTGGCTGTGTCGAGGTGTGTGCGGCTGTGTGTAGGTGTGTGTGGATGTGTGTGGATGTGTGTAGGTGTGTGTAGCTGTTTGTAGATGTGTGGAGGTGTGTGTAGGTGTGTGTAGGTGTGCAAGGCTGTGTGTAGGGGTGTATGGCTGTGTGCAAGTGTGTGTGTAGGTGTGTATGGCTGTCTTTAGGTGTGTAGGTGTGTGTAGATGTGTATGGCTGTGTGTAGGTGTGTGTATGGCTGTATGTAGGTGTGTGTAGGTGTGCATGGCTGTGTGTATGTGTGTATGGCTGTGTGGAAGTGCGTGTGTAGGTGTGTATGGCTGTGTGTAGGTGTGTGTGGCAGTATGTAGGTGTGTGTGGCAGTATGTAGGTGTGTGTAGGTGTGTAGGTGTGCAATGCTGTGTGTAGGTGTGTGTAGGTGTGTGTAGGTGTTTGTGGTGTTCTCTGTGGCGGAGTGGTTAGAATGTCTGACTTTTCTCCAGGTCGGACTCCTAATCTGAAGGTCAGTGGTTTGATTCCCTGTGGCCCCACCTCTGCCAATTTGGATTTCCACTGCTGTGTATAACTTACAGCGTCATCAAAGGCCAGATGCTCTCTTAGCATGTCTATGTCGTGTGGGAGGTTAAAATCCTGTTCGGTAAAAGTGTAGGCTCAGGCTTTCTAGCGACAAACTGTCTAATTGTGAAAACAAGTCTATTCAGACTTATCCATAATAGGCAGTATAAATCTTCAAGAAAAAAAAGAAAGTAAAAAAAGGTGTGTATGGCTGTGTGTAGATATGCGTAGCTGTGTGTAGTTATTTGCACAATGCTCTACAGGATTTTTAAAGAGTAATTAAGACACACGTGATATAATACGTAAAGGGATATGAGGTACATTATTTTAGTATTACAACTCTTTAGCATGGTGGGGAAATTTGTGAAAATCGTTGTTATAGGTCAATATAACCAGGTCCATGTTTTATATAAGCTGTGTTAGTGTGCATCACCATGCACACGCCGTTGGGCAAAGTATGGACAATGATCAGAAGAATCAAACGAAGGGGAGGTGATTCTTCTGTAGTCCAGCACTTGAAACACAATGGCACCATTCTCACATCACTCAACGAAATAAGTGAAGAATTGGCTCGCACCTTTGCTGGAAACTCGTCTTTGGCAAACTGCCTCCCGGGCTTTCGCGTGGTCAAGGAACGCCAAGAGCAAAAGCTCTTGGACTTTTCTTCCGATGGCGAGGAGCACTACAACTCCCCATTCAGTATGGATGAGTTGAGGTGTTCTTTGGAAAGCTCGCATGACACAGCAGTTGGACCTGATGGAATTCATTATCAATTTTTGAAACATCTCCCTGAACATGGACTGAGACTGTTGCTTCAACTCTTCAACAACATCTGGGAGTCGGGTGTCGTCCCCGCCTCTTGGCGGGAGGCGACAGTAATACCGATTCCCAAACCTGGTAAAGACCAGAGTGAAGCCCACAACTATCGTCCCATAGCCCTTACAAGCTGCATCTGTAAAACCATGGAGCGCATGGTAAACAACCGCCTCGTCTGGCTACTGGAGTCAGGACACCACCTGTCCAACCTTCAATGTGGCTTCAGACGGGGCCGCAGCACCCTCGACCATTTGGTGTGCATGGAGACCTTCATAAGAGATGCTTTCCTTAAGAAGGAGCACGTTGTGGCTGTCTTTTTCGACCTCGAAAAAGCCTATGACACAACGTGGCAGCATGGCATCATGGAGGATCTTCATGCGATTGGCCTTCGTGGCCACTTGCCAATTTTCATCAGGAACTTTCTAGCCTTCAGGCATTTCCGCGTCCGTGTCAAGACTACCTATTCCCGCCTACACTCACAGGAACTAGGAGTACCTCAAGGCAGCATACTGGCCGTGACCCTTTTCGGGGTCAAGGTCAATGGTATTGCTGCTGCTGTAAAGCAGGGGGTCTCCTGTAGTCTTTTCGTGGACGACTTTGTTTTATATTACAGCGGTGCTAACATGAATGTCATAGAGAGACAGCTACAACCAAGCATAAATGGGATCCATCGATGGTCAGTTCTGAACGGTTTCAAATTTTCCAAGACCAAAACAGTCTGCATGCACTTCTGCCTGCTGCGTAGAATACATGCGGAACCGGAGCTGACCCTGGATGGGGATCCCATTAAAGTCGTTGAGAAAACCAAATTTCTGGGCCTCATTCTCGACGCAAAACTGTCTTTTGTGCCACATATAAAGTACCTGAAAACAAGATGCCTGAAAGCGCTGGATATTCTGAGGGTGCTGTCCAGCTCAGAGTGGGGAGCGGACAGAGATGTTCTGCTCTCCGTGTACAGAACCTTGGTTCGTTCACGAGTGGATTACGGCAGCATAGTATATGGTTCCGCAAGGAAATCATATATTGGGCTGCTAGACACGATCCACCACCAGGGACTGCGCTTGGCCCTTGGGGCCTTCCGCACCTCACCAGTTCAGAGCCTTTATGTCGAAGCCAATGAACCATCACTTAATAACAGGAGAATCAAACTGGCCATGCAATATGTAGTCAAGATAAAAACTAATGCATTGAATCCTGCACACAATTGTCTATTCGAGCAACATGACGAATCCAGGTATGAAGCCAGGCCAAATTACATCCGGCCACTGAGGCTCCGAATGAAACCTCATTTGGAGGCCTTAGGCGTGGATTTGGACGTGTTGGAGGATGCCAAAGTCCCAGAACATCCCCCGTGGTCGTTGAGAAAGCCATCGGTTATCCTCCGACTCACGGAACTGAGGAAATCTGGGACACATCCACTCGAGTACAAAGGACTGCATGCAGAGATTCAAGGCCAGTTTGCAGACCACCTCTCCATATACACTGATGGTTCGAAAGACCAAAGCCGAGCACTCCTTCTCGCTTTGGAGTGTATCGAGGTATCCAACCACACTAACTATGTTATATACAGTGATTCGTTCTCTTGCCTCCTGGCTGTTGCTGGACTGAAAACGAATCACCCTATTCTAGCAACGGTCATTTATAAAATGAACCAACTGACAACAGATGGGATTATATTCACCTGTGCTGGGTGCCTGGCCATGCTGGCATACAAGGAAACGAACGAGCTGATCGGGCTGCGAAGAAGGCCCTGAACTGTGATCTTGAACCGTGTCTGATCCCTCACTCTGATCTGAAACCACTAATAGCCACCCACATAAAATCCAAATGGCAACATGAGTGGGATGAAAACATCAATAAACTTAAAGAAATTGAACCATCTGTGGGAAAGCCACCACAGACTCATGCGGGAGGTCGGCGGGACCAAGTGGTCCTTAGCCGCTGCCGTGTTGGCCACTCGTGGCTTACACATGCTTTTCTGCTCAAGGGGGAACCTCCCCCTGAATGTATTGGGTGTCAGTCCCCACTGACACTCAAACACATTTTACTAAGTTGCGTTGATTTTTTGGCCCTGCGCCAACGGTTCTACACTGCAGGCAGTATGCATGACCTTTTTACTAAGGTAAAACAGGAAAACATTTTAGCCTTTTTGAGGGCAGCTGGACTGTACCACCTCATATAGTTTACTAAATGGATTCTATCAATTATTAATGAAACTTTTCTTTTTCTATGGGAATTTGTTTCCCTTGACCACAGATATATGATTGTGAGCTTTCTAATTTAATTAGTGTCTATTGGCACATAATTGATTGTCTGCTTTTACATGTAAAAGCGATGGTTTGAACAAAAAACAAACATTTCTCGCCGTGAATATGGCCTATGCTGCTGACACGGCGTAAAGCAACCACCAATCAATCAACTAGTGTATGTAGCAAGTAAAATGATATGGGTGTCAGCTTTAGAATATCTGTGTCAATAAATTGAAATTGTAAAGCTATTGGCTTGGCTATTGATGTTATGTAGTATATATAGGGAGAATATGAAGATTAACGAGAATATGAAGATTGGAGAGAATGTTTCACTGAACAGATGCCTATATGCCTTCACTACGGGGATACTCTGCGAATATATAATGGTGCTGCCTATATGTAATCTCGGTATCATAAACTGACATGACAGAGAAGAGAATACTGAGTCAATTTAATAGAACCTGTTACTGCAGAAGCCTATTATCATAACTTTGGCATGCTTGCCAAAACTAATTTGACATATTTACACGTCAAATATCTCAAACATTAGCCAGTTTAAATCAAAGTTACTCTAAACTGAAGTAAGGTAGATTAGGACAATCAATTTAATAATTATACTTATCTCAGACAGAACGACTGAAACTCAAAATCATGCAACTTTACAGGTGAGTACCAGGCCATTAAATCAATAGAATAGCAACTATCTATTGCACCCTCTGTGACGTAAAGGGGGTGTTTGTGCTGAAACCATGGCAACAATGAGAGCAGCGACGCCAACGGCAGCAACTGCAATATAAATGACTGGCAGAGGACTTCCATGGCAACGCTTCGAGCTTTAGGAGATAGAGGGGACTTATATGGTAGCGGCAACAATTTGTCACCGATACAGACTTAGGGCTGACTGAGGTACATGTCTGTGTGTGTTGTTGGAGTTTTCCGTCCTGGCAACATCCAAGGTCATATCAGGATGGGTACCGACTATTGACAGTGCACACTCATGGTGACTTTATAGTGCTGCTCCACTGGGAGACCAGGCCACTGGCATCATGCTCCGATTTCCCATTCAGTCACATTATCCGGATACTGAGCTAACCAGTCCTTGCACTATTACATAACTGCCGAGCGCCGGGCTAGGTAGCGACAAGTATACATTTGGTAAGTCATTGGTTTGACTCGACCAGGAATCAAATTCCTGACCTTCCGCATGGGAAGCCACATAAGGAATATGACGTAAAACCACGTGACCACCCTCTTTTAAGAGGTCTCCATCATGCCACCTCATTTACTTCCATCCAGTCGACTCCCCCCCCCCCCACGCCCTTCTAGCTAGCCTCTCAAGAGACTGGAGTGTCTGTATGTGTGGGGTGGGGGCGGGGGAGCTGGAGGGGGAGGAGGGGAGATGGGTAGAGTGGAGGGGTTAGGATGGCAGCTAGTCTGGCATGCATCCTCCTAGTGAGGATTTGTCCACACTAGGGTGCTGCCACCTGTCGGTTCCCATAGACTTACACACGGAAGGTATCAGGCCTTCAATGCGCCCGTACTGTGGCTTGGGAACCGACACACTGTGTATACCATGCCTATTCTTAAAGCTGATAGCTCGATACGTTTTTAGTTTCTGCCATTTAAAAAAATATATCTATTAGGTTGTTCATTACTTTAGTTTGACGTAACGTTCATTATAAATACCTAACTTTACAGATATTTGAAGTGAAAACATGCTAAATTAATCTTGACATACACATCCAAACGCTCGATACCATATCATCATCATCATCATCATCATCATGCTGTCGGTCGCGATGCGACAAAGACTGCTTTCATTACTTGACTGGCGCTCTCCATTTAGCTCTCTGCTGTGAGAGTTATGTCCATGAGTTGGTCTTAATGTCTCTCAGCTTCAGGTTTCTCTTGATGGTATCCTTGAACCGGAGATGAGGGCGCCCTCTCTTTCTGAAACCAGAAGACAGTTGAGAGTAGAGGATCTGCTTTGGTAGCCTGTCTGATGACATCCTCATGCGGTGTCCAGTCCACCGGAGATTCTTTTTGATCAGAAAATCTTCCATAGAGGGCAGCCCAGTCCGTTCGAATATTTCCTTATTTGTCACTTTGTCCTTCCAGGTTAGCCTCATGATTGAATGCAGATGTCGCATCATGAAGGCATGCAGCTTTTTCACCTGTCGTCTGTACACTGTCCAGGCCTCGGCTCCATATAGTAGGGTGTATAGCACAATTACATTTCATGAAAGCTGCCTGCAAAAGTGTTGAAGTGCTGCTGGCTTTTGCAAGTTACTAGCGGCACTCTGTCGGGGAGCAAATAAAGGTTTCCCACCGGCAAGAACATGTCCAGACAGGTGCAAAACTATTTTTCCCTGCAGTGGCTGGTCGGGAGATGTTGGGGGTTCCATACATCAACTGCCCTTGATGCTGCCACAGTGACATGGTTTTCTGTTTAGGGTTTTCTCCCCTAGCCTTCGGTTCTGTCAAGAACCTGTACCACAAGGCAGTGGTTTACAACTCTGCAGGGCAGGGGCGTCAAATTCCCTGAGGTATTGCAATACCACATACATCAACAGAAATAGGGTAAACAACATTTATTTAATATTCCCTTCGATGAAACAACTAATGCCGACTAAGTTCACCAATATCTAAGTTGAATATGTAGGATCAAATACAGGTAAGTGTTTTGATTTTGCAAAAATATGACGCTTTCATAGGACTATGTAGAATTAATAGCTCTGAGCTCATTATGGCCTAGTAGTATACATTTATTTAACATAGAACAAAGTTTGATTGACTCAATATCAGGTGCTTCGGTGCTGACAAAAGACTTATTCAGCAGAATAAAGATATTTCCAATAACAACAAAAATGAATGCAGGTGAACCACACCTGCACTAACTTTATTGTTGTTGTACATACCTTTATTCTGCTAATAGTGCTTTTGGGGGGGGGGGGGGGAATTCTGTTTATTCTGCTGAATAAGTCCTTTGTCAGCTCCGAAACCTTGGTCTTCCATTCATTTAGTGGATACGCTGTGTCTCGGCAAGTAGCTTACGACAGTCACAATGAATGTTGCAGCTGTGCAGCATGAATCTGGAAAGTTGAGTCTTTTGAAGCGCCTAGAGGTCAAAATCTAGAACGGCATGGTCTGTAAGAAGAGCAGCTGTCTGGAGATTGATACTGCATATTGGCTGCATACAGACACAATTGGTTCCTTTCACCTTTTGTCCGCTATCAGACGGGGGGGGGGGGGCAGAGGGCTGGGGAGCGGGGGGGGGGTGCCTGAAGAAATCACACCAGGAACATCACATTGGGAACAGCTACACAGACACCGAGTGCAAGGCGTTGCTTCTCTCTCTCTTTCACTCATATAATATCAAATATAATCATGAGTAGTACTCATGGGTGTTTACCTGTGAAGGTGTGGGTCATCTGATTGAGCCTGCTCAGTGGACCCATTTGCAGTTTGGGCTATTTTCCATTCCAACCAGTGGTCCACAACTGGTTCATCGAATGCTGTTGCATGTTCTGTGCTGCCTGGGAAAGTACTATAAAAGTCCCCTTGCTGCTTATCGGAAATAGTAGCCTATGTGTCGGCAGTGGGTTTCCTCCAAAGAAATATGTCAGAACGACCATATGTTTGACGTCCAATAGCCGATGATAAAAATCAATGCACTCTAGAGGCATCATTAAATAAAACTAGATTTCCTTTGAGTACTAATCATAATACTAATATAACCATAATTACGCCTAATGTATTTATATAATAATGGTCAATACTCATTAATATTCGATTAATTAACACCAGACAGGGTGGCTGAATTGGAAAGAAAGATGACTGGATTCTTTTGTGGTAGGTTGTGGGTTCGTTGGCCGAGTCAAATCAATGACCTACCAAATTGATAGGTTTCGTTACATAGCCTTGCACACCACATTGGTGGAATATGAAATTAACTGGCTTGGTCAGAATCAGGATAATATGACTGAATGGGATATCATGTCATGATGCCAGCAGCCTGGTCTTACAGTGTAGCATCAGCGCTATAAAGTCAGATATGAGTGCACACTGTCACAAGTCAGCACTAGTCGTGATTTGACTTTAGCTATTGCCAGGATGTAAAACCCCCAAAAACCATGCAAACCTGGTTAGCACTCATTCCAAAGGTCCACCGGGTCTAAAACCCTATATCAGGCACTAAGTTACAAATAATATGTAGTAGTCCATACATGAGCTCCCCCACCACACGGTGGATGCAGGTCCTACACCGGTGTAGTAACTACCCCACACAAACACTACGGTAGTGTTTTCAACCTAGATTCAAAACACTACCGTAGTGTTTTCAACTTAGTTACAGGTAGGTTAAAAAAACTACTGTGGCCACACTCAAAACACTATCCTTAAGTTCAAAACACTCCCTTTAAGTTCAAAACACTACTCTCATGGTGCTGCAGCCTGGTCTCCCAGTGGGGCAGCACTATAAAATTGCCATGAGTGGGCACTGTCATAAGTCAGTACCCATCCTGAGATGACCATAGATGTTGCTAGGATGTAAAACAACAACAACCAATCAATCTAATGTCGCAGCACCATCAGCGTAGTCTAATACGTGGTGCAGTTGCTACAGCACCATCAGTGTATACTAATACATGGTGCAGACGCCGCAGTGCTCTCAGCATATACTACGAGTATGTGCATCCTTATATGACCTCAGATGTTCCCAGGACGTAAAACTCCCAACAACCAAATCAAATAGTATGTGCTTCAAATGCCACAGCATGGTCAGGATACCAATATGTACCAGTACATTAAATTTTGCGGCATTACACTTCCAGCCCCCACTGCCCCCCTAGTGTTTTGAACTTGGGTAGTGTTTTGGACGTCTGTAGGGGTAGTGTTTTGATCTTAACAGTAGTGTTTTGAACTTAAGTTAATAACACTATCATAGCGTTTTGAACTTAGGTTGAAAACACTACTGTAGTGCTTTCAACGGGATAGTGTTTTGAACGTCCGACACCGGCTCTACTGTCACAGTTTTCTAAATCAGATAGCGGTACACTAGCCAGTGGATAGGTCCCCTCGTGGACTGCTTCTACTTCATGTGGTTTGTTTTTTGTTGTTTTACTTCCTAACAAGATCTAAGGTCATACCAGGGCAGGTACCAATTTGTGACAGTATGCACTCATGGCAATTTTATAGTGCTGCCCCACTGGCAAATCAGGCCACCGGCCCCATGACCCGATATCCCACTCAGTCACATTATCCTGACACCGAGCTAACCAGTCCTTGCCCTCTCCTAATAATGGCGACCACCAGGCTAGGAAGCGACAAGTATAGATTTTTAAGTCATTGGATTGACTCGACCGGGAACCAAACTCGCAAACTCGTGGTCTTCCGCACACGATGCCTGTGCTCTACCAATTCGGTCACCGCGCCCGGTCTCATGATGCTGCAGTGGGCGGAGGTTAAGACTAAACAGTGGAAGCATACAATCCTGTCTTATTTGTCATTCATCCAGATTTTTTAGTGAGAAAGACCAGGGAGGAAAAAGCCGTACGTGGCCTATTACACATGCATAACCAGAATGTTGTTGATCTAAGTGTTATTTTGTTAAAGACAGTAAACTGTGCAACTCCCACTAGTCTCTTCGTTTGAAACTTAGAACAATGAGAGACTTAACTGCCTGTCACACTATGCTGGATTGAGCAATGGACAGAATCGTCTAGTCTGGTGGTGTTGGGCGTGATAGTATCAAAATGTATTTAAATGTGTCAAAATGTTGCGATATCGGGTCAAAGGACGCCAGACAAACGGACATGAAACGGACATGAAGCGGACATGAAACGGATGTGAAACAGACATGAAACGGACATGAACGGATGACCAACAGATGATAAGCGGACTAAATGGACTCAAACCAGACAAGAAACGTAGACGTCAATCCGGCAGCATCCGTTCCAAGTTTTGTGCATGTTCAAAACTTTTAATGGATCAGGCCGGATGTCAACAGATATCAATGGATAGACTTTGCCGGATATCAACAGACTTTGTTCGGCTTCTTTCCGTTTCCCCAATCCGGCGAGCTGTGACAGCCACTTTAAGGCCTTACCCTTTGAGAGAAGGAGGCTGTCTATCAACACGCCTGTTGTGCCACCTCTGTTATCCCCAAAGAGCACGACCATGCAATGTCAGGATTTATTGCTGTCACTGAGTGTGCAGACAGCAGTTTATTGCCTGTGTGCATGTCATTGTCATCAATAGCTAACAATAAGGTCTACTAAATGAAATATGGGTGGGAGGGGGGATAGGGGAGGGAGGTCGCATGGGAATTTGAGTACACTCTCCATCACCATGTTGGTAGGGTAGGGCAGGGTGTGAGGGAGGGGGAAGGGTGGGGGTAGATAAAAAGATCTACACCAGCGGACCAAGCCGGATGACCGAATGAGTTGAGCGTCCATCTCCCCTTTTGGTAGATCGTGGGATTCAAATCCACGGGTTGCTACGAACCCTGGTCGGGCGTTACCACTGAGTTAAAAATTTATATTTGTCACTTCCTAGCCAGGCACTGGACACTGTTAGGATAGGACAAGGACTGGTTGGTTCAGTGTCAGGATAATGTGACTGGGTGGGATATCAGGGCATGGTGCTGGCAGCCTGGCATCCCAGTGGGATAGCACCATAAAGTCACTATGAGTGCCCACTCTCACAAGTTGGTATACACCATGATATGCACTTACATGTTCCGAGGACGAGTAAGTAGTAGAGAATTTGTATTTTGCAGCAGGCTTGTTCCTGGGTGGTGTGGTTAAGCATGGAGTATGTAAGGAGCAACACCTGGTGCTGACCGGACTGACAGCTCACACAAACTGTCACTAGGAAACTGTTTAGTGTCAAGTTCACTCAAGTCTGTTGAGCATCTATCTTTTCTCCTCGAATGGACATTTTAATCTGGCTCTAGCTAGGTGTCCAGTTAATAAATAAAAATAGGGCAAAGTACGCACAACGTAATTGTAACAATCTCTCTCTCTCTCTCTCTCTCTCTCTCTCTCTCTCTCTCTCTATATATATATATATATGTGAATATCTCTAATTCTTATATTATTATATATATATTATATATATTATATATAAGAACAAATCCTCCGACGAGAGTGAGGTACGGGGAACGGCCGGAGGTGGCACCACCAGTCATGAACATGGGAAAGAGGCCGTACAGAGTATTCGGTGTAATACAATGTATAACAAAGTAATTCCCCTCCAGGCCTGTATACTTGCATAATGCGCTATGCATCACACACATATATATATACTATATATATACTATATATATATAATTTTTAAATCGGTGAGGAAGTGGCGCAAACTGGCGCAGACACAGAGTATACGCTGCTGGCGGCGGCGCCATTGGCGCTGGCGCGCCGACAGCACGGTGCAGGCGTGTATCTATTGTCCAAATCCATAGACACTTGAAACCACTTCTTCTCCGCTACTTATATATATATAATACATTATATAATTTATATATATATATAGTATAGTTATACGAGTCTTACCTTGGTACAGATGATGGATAACTGTTGTTTTACCGAGGTATAAGCCTCGGATAGATGTGGGCTAGGGAGAGGTAAGCACGTCCGGTACCAGCAATCTTAACCTACTTATTGAGGATAAAAATGACTTTCAAACAATGGATACTATTACTTTACCGAAAAGGTACACCAACGGAATAGATGTGGCAGGGTGTGGCGGGAGGGCCCTAGCCCACATCTATCCGAGGCTTATACCTCGGTAAAACAACAGTTATCCATCATCTGTACCAAGGTAAGACTCGTATAACTATACTATTTTACCTCGGTAAACAGCCTCAGGCTAGCCTCAGGCTAGGGAGACCTTTACATAATTCATTTTTATCCTTAATATCATTCTTTCTTATTATTATAACATTCTAAATTTTTGTTCTCACCTATTCTTGTTAGTTGGCGAGAAGACGCTTTGCAACGCCGGTAGGCTTTTCTAGTCGTTTATTATAATGTTTTGCAAACGACTTAGCCGTCTTCCAGCCTGCATGCGCTAGTATTCTTTTCACAGAAATACCAAGCACCCGTGCCTTGGAGACCATGGCTCCTCTAGTTGAGTGGGAAGAGTATTTACTCGTATCCACTCCAGCCAATTTCAACACCGTAATTGTCCATCTGGCAAGTGTGTCTCGTGAAATCGCCTTATGTGGCTTTATAAAGCTCACTAATAGTTGTTGTGATGCACGTAAATCCTTTGTCTTGTATATATAAGCCCGTATGGCCGACACAACACATAATTTCCGATCATTCGGAAAACAGTCTAAGTGAACCGTTGATAAAGGGTCACCTAACGTGTTCGATTTAAGCAATTTTTCTAAATCAAACGTAGCTTGTTCCTTGTCTATTTCTAATCCAGTTAAGGATAAAGCAACAATCGTCTGTCCTCTGTGTCCGGTTACTAACAATAACAGGACCGCGACCTTAAAACCTAACTGTTTTATATCTAACCACGAGTTGTGAGGCCAAGCCTGAAACAACTTAAATACTATAGAAACATCCCAAAACCGACTATACTTTGGTTTTGGAGGATTCCTTTGATAAATTGAACGAAGTAAATAACAAATAACATAATGTTTTCCAACTGTTTCGCCATCAATTCTAGGTAATATAATTGATAACGCACACCTCGCCGCATTAATCGATCCAAAGGAAAGTCCTTCATCCTCTAGAGAACGAAGAAACCGAGCTACTTGTGAAATCTTTGGATTTGTTGGCTTAACTTTCATTAACAAACAATGTACACCCCATTTCTTTAAATAGGTTGTATACATTTTGACAGTTCCTGGCCTCCAGGCATCCGATACTATCCTATCCTCAGTAATTCTGTCCAATCCAAATTGCTGTAGCTGCTTCCTTAGAAAAGGAATGCCAATAGGGGCGTCGTTGACACGTCGCCGTGAACCACTAGCGGTCCGTGGTGCGTCAGATTCCCGAGTTTTCTTGGGAATCGTATACGATCTTTTGCCAGTTGTGAAACTGCTGGCAGCCAAGGTTGCGTGTCCCAATCGGGCACCACCAGTATCGCATGTGTCCCTTCCAAGCCGATTTTTCTCACTACTCGGCTGATAATGCTAAATGGCGGGAAAATATAAAAATAATTATTTTCCCAAGTAATAGCAAACGCATCTACTTTCCAAGCATCCGGTTCAGGATGCCAAGAAACATAACAGGGTAACTTGTTATTATTTCGTGATGCAAATAAGTCAACTTCAGGTGTACCCCATTTTTCACAAACGAAGTTAAACAAATGTGTAGAGAGAGACCACTCTAAATGGTCATGGAAATTTCTACTTTTATAATCTGCAAGTGTATTTTGTGACCCTGGAATATGCGCTACAGTCAGCCAGACTTGTTGAGCCTGTGCCCAGTTCCAAATCAGTTTAGATAACTGATTGCAAGACTTTGATTTGGTTCCACCCATGTTACGAATATATGCCATGGCAGTAGTATTATCAGTTAGTATTCTAACCTGTGATTTATTTATCTTTACTAAACTACGTAAGCCCAGATAAATAGCACGCAATTCTAGTGCATTAATATAGTCTGATTTTTCATCATCAAGCCATCTACCTCCTGTTGTGACCCCATCTCGATGAGCTCCCCAACCTTCTAACGAAGCATCAGTAGTAATTACTGTATTAGGTTCCGCCATGCGGATTGGATTTGGTGAACTTGCTATATGTTGCATCCACCATCCAATATCCTGTAACCCTTCTTGCGAAATAAACATCTTTCGCTCAAAATTGCCTTTAGTTCGTGTTAACGCTAAATTTTTATCTATTTCTAGCGACTTAATATGGGCCTTCCCATATAACACAGCAGGTGCATATGAGGTCATTATGCCAATAAGAACAGCAACCTGTCTAATTTTTGGCTTTGATAACTTAATAAGCTGAGTCGCTGTAGTCATAAACTTAATTAGTTTTTGTTCTGTTATCGACACTGTAAGGGACTGTGTATCCAGAATAAACCCTAAACATTTGAGTTGTTTTGTTGGTTTAAACACTGACTTTTGTTGATGTACATAAAACCCCAATTTAGTGAGTAATGCACATAAATCCAAAACTGCATTCACACAACCAATTTGTGTTGATGCTATAATAAAAGAATCATCTATGTATGGAAACATTATATGACCCTTCCTCGCCATTACCGAGAAAACAGGTTTAAGCAATTTAGTAAATAAACGTGGCGCACAAGCTAAGCCATTCGGCATGCAGGTAAACTCATAGAGTTGGTTATCCCAAATAAATCGAAGAAATTTTCGGTATTGTTCCATTATGGGAAGCGTATAATATGCATCCTGTAAATCAACACTAGCCATCCACGCATCTGGTGTAATCAGATCTCGTGCCGTATCTAGAGAGAACATTTTAAAATGTCGATATTCCACCCTTTTATTAAGGATTGTTAAATCCAGGATCATTCGAACATCACCATTAGGCTTCGGTCTCGAGAAAATGTTTGAAATAAACTGTCCTGAACAGTGTGTCACTTTTTGTATAATTCCTTTCTCAAAGAATTTATGTACCTGTTTAGTTAGTGCGTCTCGTTCAACTGGTTGAATGTTATATGGAAAAGGTATTATACTTTGTACAGGAATTTGTGTAAAGGGAATTTGAACACCCCTAACTATTTCTATAATTTCTTGGTCACTAGTAATTTTGTGCCACTCAGAAATATGATTCCTAATATTACCAGCCACAAAGTTGCTTACAGTTTGTGTGTTTTTAGAGGCTGCAGGGACTTGTAAAGTTTGTGTTTGGACCTCTACTTGGACCCGCCCCTGGGGAAAGGTCTCGACGAGTTGAACCCTCGACCTATTGGCCGTGCGGTGTTGTCGGTCCAGCCTGGGCGAGCGCCCCGGCCCCGAAACCCTTGACCGAAGTTTGAACTCGGTCTGGTTCCTCTGGTGAACCGTCGTGGACGAAAATCCCCTCGTGACTTTTTGAAACGAGGAACTTCCTGTTTCTTCTTGCCATCCATGTTTTTGCCACTCTTGGCTGCAGTCTCTACCTCTTTATAGAGGTATTGTAGTTGACCGCCAAACATCTTGGTATTATCTAAAGGTTTCCCTTTAATCGGCTCTGGAGCAAGATAGAGCGTAAACTCCTTCCCCTCATTATCGGTAACCTTCTTAGAGCGAGCCACTTCTTTGCCAGCATCTGTGCAAACTGACTTGAAGACATTTTCATATCTTCGAAACGACAGGTAATTACCTGCCGCCGCTAGTACTGCAATGCCTTTGTCCATTGTCTTAGCCAAAGACGAGAACTTATTTTCACTCTGCATCCTATTAGCCACAGGAACAATAGCTGTTAGGGTAGCCAACACTGCCTTATGCACTGTGTGCAACACATCCTCAAACTTCTTACGGTCATCCGTCATATTGACATCCCGATCCATTTCTTTAATGATGGAGTTGGGAACACCCTTTATGCCTGTTAACTCATCTCCTAACTTGGAGATAACCTCCGCCGGTTTGAACGTGCGAAAATGACCATTCACGGTCTCGCGCATAAGCGTAGTGGTTTTAACCCGCTTAGCCTTTGGCTTCTCCACCTTCTTAGCCACTTTAGTGCCAATGTCCGCATAGACCCCTTCATATACGGTGTCTGAGTCTGATTCCGTAGAAGTAGACTCAGTGGACGACTCAGAAGAAGAATATTTCCTCTTCCTCTTCTTCTTTTTGGACTTAGTCTTCCGCTTTTTGCGCAAACCAGACTCTGCCCGCTCCTTGGTGAATTCATCACCCGAAGAAATCACCTGTTTCTTCTTCTTCCTCCGTTTAGGAGAAGGAGGAGGAGGAGCCTTAAGCTCCACCGCCGAGTCTGTGTCCAAGAAATCCTCAAATGAATCCTCTTGGACACTCGGCCTACGCCGCTTCCGAGACACAGGCGATTTGGCAGTCAAGATGTGGCTTTCCAATCTTGCAAAGCGAGCCTCCCAATCTGGAGGCGCAGGCACATCAGGCACTGCGTCCTCGTCCGGGTCGGAGAGGATATGCGCCCGGGGCTGTGTCGACGGCCCTGCCGACAACACAGGTGAGGAGTCGTACTCCTCGTCCACTCCACTCGGAACACGCCCCTCGGCTGCTGCTGCACCGCGCTTACTCCGCTTCGTGGCCATCGGGAGCTGAAACAAACATTTTTGGTCAGTCCCGGTATATATATATGTCACAATATGGTTGTTTCAAACTCATTTGGACATCTATTGGTGTTAGAGAACGTGTTTATACCGTTATAACACAGGCGTAATAAGCTAAATTTGTGCGTGGGTTGTGGGTCAAGCCCAAACCTTACGCGGGGTCGGGACCAGTGTATCGGCCCGCCCATCCCTCTGTTCCGCACACTTCTCCCACCTGTGACTACTACGTCAACAAGTTGGAGAAAATGCTACGAAACTCGGAGAAACGCCTGAAAAAGTTTTGTCTAGGGGAGTCTATAAAAGAAACCCAGGAGCATCTCCAACATTACTCTCTATTAGAGTACGAGAGAATTTCCACATGAGATAGGGCGAAACCCACATCTCTACCCATAGTCACACGGTGACCCGGGTGTTGACATAACCGCTAATGACCGGTTTGGTTCCTTCGAGAAACCCACTTGAGTGTTCTATCCTTGGTTGTTTATAACCAAATAACTCGTCCAAATTGGACCAACGAAAGTCTAAACTTTCCATATTGATGCTCTAATGCATCATAATTAAGCTAACCACAGTTTTTATTATACTTACTGCGTATTTGCTTGTATGTAGACTAATTTTGCCGGAGCAACCCAACGACACGTTATCCAGTCGTGAGTTGTTTATGCTAATTGCTGGTACCGGACGTGCTTACCTCTCCCTAGCCTGAGGCTAGCCTGAGGCTGTTTACCGAGGTAAAATATATATATATGTATCACTCTACTAGCTTCCAATGGCGACTAATAAAACCTAGCCAATGGCCAACCGCATTTTCATCTCGGCAGGTGGCAGCACTATCATGGACACTGCTCCGGGTGACTGCCATTATAGACATATTGACGCATACCTCCCACGATTAAACCCTCTTTCATCCTACTACACAGATGCAGGTGCAGCCTTTACCGTGATCTTTCTGAGGCGAGCAACATGATGCCCCCATCACACCAAACTAGTTCTCACTAGGTTCTTGAAAATGTTGCTGAACGGACTCAAACTAACATAGGCTACTAAACGTACCAACATACTATCTATCTGCTACTGAAATGCAGACAATCAAATAACTTATCAGCAGCTACTGTTTGGTAAGACAACAGCAACACTACAGCTGGCCAGCATTGAAAACAAACCTGGGTACCCAGGCTTACATGCTATGGACAGAATAAATACAGCCTCAATAAAAAAAACTAAAAACTATAAAAAAAAAACTGTGTGCAAGCTGAATGGACGTAGTAGCCACTTTTTACGGTCTGTTTACAAACAAAATGGACGTATGAGAATGGAATGGTGCTCCAGAACTTTGAGCATGCGCAAAGTTTTCTTGCAGCCACGTTCTACCCTGACCACATCCCGTTTTAGAACATCGTCAGACATTTTGAGAACTGGTTTGGTGTGATAGGGGTGTAAGCATTGGTCACTTAGAATGGCGATCAGCATGTATGCGGTGAAGTAACGTAAATGATGTTACGCATGCGATGGCCATTCTGGGTACAACACAATATAATATGCCGGAAACTAAACCGAGCCAAGTCCGCATGCATCGTCATCAAACTGAGATGTTGACATTTTAGTCAAATATCGATTTCCAATTCCACTTGCCATTTTATCAATTATATTTTATTCAACGAACACATTTCCCGCCACTAGACTTTCCCACCATTCTACCTTAGTCCTTCCCATATATATATATATACATATTTTTTATTTTTTATACAGTAACACCTCTAAATCGACCGACCATGGAACCGACTTTAATTGGTCCATTTAGTGAGGTGGTCGATTTAGGAAGTTTCTGTATCATTATCGTTTGGGACCCAAATAAAGCGATCGGTATAGGGGAGTGGTTGATCATTTCCATATATATATGTATATATATAGATTTTGAAATTACTATCATATGTACATATATAGATATATCTCACTCACCCACATTATCCTGACACCAATCTAACCAGTCCTTGCCCTCTCATAATAATGGCGACCACCAGGCTAGGAAGTGACAAGTATCAATTTTTAAGTCATTGGATTGACTCGACCGGAACCAAACTCATGAACTTGCGGTCTTCCGCACACGATGCCTGTGCTCTACCGATTCGGCCACCATGCCTGGTCTCATGATGCTGCAGTGGGCAGAGGTTAAGAATAAACAGTGGAAGCATACAATCCTGTCTTCTTTGTCATTCATCCACGTTTTCTCTATATATATATATATATATATATATATATATATATATATATAAAGTTAGGCTATGTAATAAGAAGAGAAGGAAGACGAGTGTTGGGTCGGACACTTTATTGAGCGTCTATGATGTGCACAATAAAAAGTGCACATCATAGATGTACTTTGCCCCCGTTTGAAATACGGAGGCAAAGTGAATGCCCGGGGCAGATATCGCCCGGTGGTGGCGCTCGGGCCCGGCTAGCCGGGGCAAATCCCGGGCAGGTCAGCGATTGGACAATAATATAATAAACAAATATACGGAATAATAATAATAATGAAACTCCGCCTGTTTTATATTTGCATAATTCATTATACATCCTATATATAATATATATAAATAATATATAGTTATACGAATCTTACCTGGGTATAGATGATGGATAACTTTTGTTTTCCCGAGGTACACGCCTCGGATAGATGTGGGCTGGGGAGAAGGAAGCACGTGAGGTACCAGCAATTTTAACCTACTTATTCAGGATAAAAATGACTTTCAATACAATGGATACTATGATTTTCCCGTAATGGTACACCAACGGGATAGACGTGGCAGGGTGTGGTGGGTGGGCCCTAGCCCACGTCTACCCGAGGCTTATACCTCGGGAAAACAACAGTTATCCATCATCTATACCCAGGTAAGATTCGTATAACTATACTATTTTACCTCGGTATACAGCCTCAGGCTAGCCTCAGGCTAGGGAGACCTTTACATAATTCATTTTTATCCTTAATATCATCCATTCTTATA